>BQNB010110116.1:0-22618 GCA_026074375.1 Tanacetum coccineum
ACACTTCTCATATTGTGTCAAACTTGATTGGTGATTTGATACAAAAGATTTAAAGTTTTTAAATGGAAACGTATTCACCCCCTCTACGGTTTCCACAATTGGTATCAGTAGCCACGTCGCTTTAGTTTTCAAAATAAATGGTTTTTAAAATAGAGTACGATCCATGTATCAAATTACCCATGAAGGGGGATTAAATACGAAAAGTGTTTTGTTGCTTGATTCGTAATAATTTTGTTGTTAGATATACTTCGTATAATAGCTTGAAGGAAAATCTTCTAAAAAGAGTTTGGAAATGTCAATATATTGTATTTAGCCGTAAGAGTAGAAATGGCGTCCAAAACATGTTTTTAATGTGCTGAAACAACTTCTTAAAGTCCTACGTTCTATAGTTAAGTCACCAAATGATTTTGTACACAAAACGTGTTTTTGAGTCACTGGAGGAGGTCCCATAAGTGTTAGGGTGGCCCCCATATATATCCGGGGCCGTCACCTTTTCGGAGGCCGTCTGTCTGTTTCAGCAGAATTTGGCAAACTTTGAAAATCATATAAAATCAACCGTAAGTCCGTAGAAGTTGTGACACCTGCCATTGTAAAGATAATTAAGTCTACTATCATTTAAAAATACTTCCAAGTCATTATTCCAAACTTAAGTTAGGAAGAAATGCAAAATACTACATAGTGGTCAAAACATTATATTTTGTTTTGACGAAAAACTTATAGTTTACCTTTTCGTTCAAGTCAAGCATTTCTAGTCAATGTATCTTTGAGAAACGGTATATTTATCTTTTCAAAACATTGATCTTGATTAATTTTTTAAATGGGGAGTAAACTATTATTTTTTAATAAAATCAAGCTAAGTATACATCGTTGTTTCTAATACACAAAACAACGATGGGTATCCTTATGTATATGCTAGATGATTATGTGTGTTTACTTTTGTTTCAACTTGGTTAATAGATATTAATAAGTAATCATTACTATTTGAAATTGAGCTAATTATATATCTAAACACATGTGCCATGTATGCTATTTGTATGTTACTAGTTTTCCGGATTATGCCTAATAAGAATTATGCTAGATTTCTTGCGTTAAGTTGCAAAATTGTTTGTGCATTGCATATAGGCATAGATCACTATATTTACAAGTGTTACATAAACATCTTGTAGATCTTTTTGAGTGTAGTAACCCATTTAGGAATGAGAGTTCATAAGTTTGTTAAGTGTGTGGAAAAATATTATCATAAGATCACACGTTAAAACCCGTCACCAAAATATTTCCCAAACATTAACTCTCTTCCAAAAGATATCTAAATATTTTCATCGTCTTGCCTCGTTTGACCGTAGGTTGGTTAAACAAAAGAAAAGATTGTATTAATACATTAGTATTTAAATAAAAGAAAATATATTTTTAAACTTTGCTTGTGCTTGCATTATTCAAACACATACACATAATTATATTCTTTTTATAAATATATAGGATTTTAATAAAGATGTGTGTTGTATAAAAATGGTTAGAAAAAATATTTATTTACTCACAAGATATCAAAAACTATTCATACTATCTGTAACAACAAATAGTTTTTCGTACAAGCAATATAAATGACAATCTTGAAGTAAGAAATTAACTTGTCATTATTCATCAACCTCACCTTACAAGTAGTCTTAAGATTAATGGAACATACTATGAAAATATTTATTTGTTTTCTTTTAAAAGAGTGTTTGTGAGGGTCAAGAAAGATTTCGAATATATATCGATTCATTATTCAAATTAAGATTTATATTATAATCGAATCTAATAGACAAGTTTTCGAGTAAGGAGAAGAAATCAGATTCTTATTTTTCTAGCTTTAAGATTATATCAAAATGTAACAGGAGATATTATCTTAAGCCTACATACTCAATCACACTTGATTGATATGAAAATAACGACATCCTTTTCCAAGACGAGAAGAATATGCATCGGATCATAAATCACACTTGTGTAAATGATATCATATTAAGTCTACTTGTCCAATAGTTGTGTTCCAAATATATGGCAAATATATTCATAAAATACACATTGAAGTAAGATTGATAACTTGAATGTTTTATCCAAAATATTCAAGTAATTTACCTTGCAATGCATTTGGTAAAGTCGTCATTTCTGAAAACCAAACATGAGAAAACGTACAACATAAGTAACTTTGCTCAAACGATTCAAAAGCAGAACTCAAAACTTAAATTCTATTCTCATCAAAACTTTCACTTACTTAACCAAATAAGCATACTATTTCTTCTTCACCAAATGAGAACCCTTTAACCATCTAAGGTTAGGACTAGGTATAATTGAACATATTCAACAAACCATTTTTGTGCCTTCTTTCAATAAGTGATCGTAAGAGGATTTTGAATATGAAGATGATTATTATTCAAATGATAATCAATCTCATTATTCAATCTAATTACAAAATTAGAATATGAAAATGAAATCGATACTAGGATTTATCTAGATAACGGAAATATCAATCAAATGACCAAAGATTTTTTTTTTGTCTACATGTTTAACCATCCTCAGTTATTACATGAAATCACGAATTCGATTGCAAGACAACAAGATTAGTCATCGAATTGCAATTCACACTTGTAGTGAAGATGTTTCATTGAGTCTAAAGTGTTCAAATGTTGTGTTATTAGCTATGGTCAAATTATACATGTTAAACTTAACACACTCTAAGTAGGGCTGACGACTTATGAATTTCCATCGAGAAACTCATAAGTACTCTAACTTGATAAGTAAGTCTTGGATGTCAAATCCGAAAAATCAAACCAAGAACCCTTATAACTTATATATGCTTCTCCTAATAACCCAATTTCAACACCATCTCCCAAATAGTAGGAAAATGATCCTTGCCCAAATTTGGCACTTCCACGGATCGATGGATCCTTCGTCTTAGATTCGTCTTTGATAAATCCACCCTATGACATTAGATTTAACACATATTCCTCTTGTATGTCTCTTGCTTAAAAGTCCAACATACATGTAACTAACCTTTAGTAAATCATCATTATTTATACAAAGAAACATACACACGATCTATTGAGGTAAATAACCTTAATTGGATTTCATTCATAAAAGACATGCAAAGGTGCATTCTTTGAACACTCTCAATATAGAACATTACACATTGTCACGTTTAAGCATACTCCTAGTTCCTAGATGACTCATTCTTTCTTATAACTACAACAACTTGCTTGCTCTCTCATTCAACCTTAGAATTCCACACAACTTGATTAGGATTATATGAACCAAAATTAATGTATGTTAGTTGAGTCATATTTGGCCTTGTATGAAAAGACAATACAGATTTTATCTTTGCTACACTTCATCAGGAAAATATAGGAATTCTATTTTGTCTAACATGAGAATGACTACTAGAGAACCTATTGCACTAGAAATTCAATTTGACCTAACGGTTGAATTGCTTCCAAGAGTGAAGTTGGGTTCATGGTATAACACATAAAAATAGTCGTATTTAGCCTGAATTGAGCACCACTAGTGATAGTCTCATATTCGTTCTCTAATTTGATTAAATGGCTCTTCCTAGATATGCCTAATGATAGTCTACATTGATAGACATTGTATTTCATTAGGAGTGCACACTAAGCAAGTAGAAATTAGGTTACTTCTTAGTCAATATAGACTACTTGCACCTCACGTATGTATTTTTCAAGTTTCAAGATGATAACTTGCTCCCATGTAATGCAAATATATGCCTTCATGTTTATCTTTTCAAAACATTGATCTTGATTAATTTTTTAAATGGGGAGTAAACTATTATTTTTTAATAAAATCAAGCTAAGTATACATCGTTGTTTCTAATACACAAAACAACGACGAATATCCTTATGTATATGCTAGATGATTATGTGTGTTTACTTTTGTTTCAACTTGGTTAATAGATATTAATAAGTAATCATTACTATTTGAAATTGAGCTAATTATATATCTAAACACATGTGCCATGTATGCTATTTGTATGTTACTAGTTTTCCGGATTATGCCTAATAGGAATTACGCTAGATTTCTTGCGTTAAGTTGCAAAATTGTTTGTGCATTGCATATAGGCATAGATCACTATATTTACAAGTGTTACATAAACATCTTGTAGATCTTTTTGAGTGTAGTAACCCATTTAGGAATGAGAGTTCATAAGTTTGTTAAGTGTGTGGAAAAATATTATCATAAGATCACACGTTAAAACCCGTCACCAAAATATTTCCAACACATTAACTCTCTTCCAACAAGATATCTAAATATTTTCATCGTCTTGCCTCGTTTAACCTTAGGTTGGTTAAACAAAAGAAAAGATTGTATTAATACATTAGTATTTAAATAAAAGAAAATATATTTTTAAACTTTGCTTGTGCTTGCATTATTCAAACACATACACATAATTATATTCTTTTTATTAATATATAGGATTTTAATAAAGATGTGTGTTATATAAAAATGGTTAGAAAAAACATTTATTTACTCACAAGATATCAAAAACTATTGACACTGTGTGTAACAACAAATAGTTTTTCGTACAAGTAAAATAAATGACAATCTTGAAGTAAGAAATTAACTTGCCATTATTCATCAACCTCACCTTACAAGTAGTCTTAAGATTAATGGAACATACTATGAAAATATTTATTTGTTTTCTTTTAAAAGAGTGTTCGTGAGGGTCAAGAAAGATTTCGAATATATATCAATTCATTATTCAAATTATGATTTATATTATAATCGAATCTAATTGACAAGTTTTCGAGTATGGAGAAGAAATCGGATTCTTATTTGTCTAGCTTTAAGATTATATCAAAATGTAACAGGAGATATTATCTTAAGCCTACATACTCAATCATACTTGATTGATATAAAAATAACGACATCCTTTTCCAAGACGATAAGAATATGCATCGGATCATAAATCACACTTGTGTAAATGATATTATATTAAGTCTACTAGTCCAATAGTTGTGTTCCAAATATATGGCAAATATATGCATAAATACACAATAATGTAAGGTTGTGACTTTGAATGTTTTATCCAAAATATTCAAGTAATTTATCTTGCAATGCATTTGGTAAAACCGTCATCTCTGAAAAGCCAAATATGAGCAAACGTACAACATATGTAACTTTTCTCAAACAATTCAAAAGCACAACTCAAAACTCAAATTCTCTTCTCATCAAAACTTTCTCTTACTTAACCAAATAAGCATACTATTTCTTCTTCACCAAATGAGAACCCTTTAACCATCTAAGGTTAGGACTAGGAATAATTGAACATATTCAACAAACCATTTTTGTGCTTTCTTTCAATAAGTGATCGTAAGAGGATTTTGAATATGAAGATGATTATTATTCAAACGATAATCAATCTCATTATTCAATCTAATTACAAAATTAGAATATGAACATGAAATCGAGACTAGGATTTATCTAGATAACGGAAATATCAATCAAATGACCATAGATATTTTTTCGTGTCTACATGTTTAACCATCCTCGGTTATTACATGAAATCACAAAGTCGATTGCAAGACAACAAGATTAGTCATCGAATTGCAATTCACACTTGCAGTGAAGATGTTTCATTGAGTCTAAAGTGTTCAAATGTTGTGTTATTAGATATGGTCAAATTATTCATGTTAAACTTAACACACTCTAAGTAGGACTGACGACTTATGAATTTCTATTGAGAAACTCATAAGTACTCTAAGTTGATAAGCAAATCTTGGATGTCATATCCGAAAAATTAAACCAAGAACCCTTATAACTTATATATGCTTCTCCTAATAACCCAATTTCAACACCATCTCCCAAATAGTGGGAAAATAATCCTTGACCAAATTTGGCACTTCCACAGATCGATGGATCCTTCGTCTTAGATTCATCTTCGATAAACCCGCCCTATGACATTAGATTTAAAACATCTTCCTTTTGTAAATCTCTTGCTTAAAATCCCAACATGCATGTAACTAACCTTTAGTAAATCATCATTATTTATACAAAGAAACATACACACGATCTATTGAGGTAAATAACCTTAATTAGTTTTTTCATAATATACATGGCAAAGTGCATTCTATGAAACCTCTCCAATACTTGAGCATTACACATTGTCAACTTTTAGCTTACTCCTAGTTCCTAGATGACTCATTCTTTCTTTTAGCTACAACAACTTGCTTGCTCTCTCATTCAACCTTAGAATTCCACACAACTTGATTAGGATTATGTGAACCAAAATTAATGTATGTTAGTTGAGTCATATTAGGCCTTGTATGAAAAGACAATACAAATTTTTTCTTTGCTACACTTCATTAAGAAAATATAGGAATTCTATTTTGTCTAACATGAGAATGACTTAGAGAACCTATTGCACTATAAATTCAATTTGACCTAACGGTATTGAATTTGCTTCCAAGTGTGAAGGTTGGGTTCATGGTATAACACGTAAAAATGGTGTGTTTAGCCAGATGAGCAACAAGTGATAGTTCATATTCTTCTCTTATTGATTAAATGGTCTTCCTAAATATGCCTAAATGATAGTCTACTTTGATAAGAATTGTTATTTCATTAGGACTGTGCCACACAAGCAAGATAACTTAGGTTTCTTTTAGTCAATTTGATTTCTTGCACCTCTCCGTATGTTTTTTTTTCAAGTTTTCTTCAAGATGATAACTTGCTCCCATGTAATGCAAATATATGCCTTCATGTTTATCTTTTCAAAACATTGATCTTGATTAATTTTTTAAATGGGGAGGAAACTATTATTTTTTAATAAAATCAAGCTAAGTATACATCAGTGTTCAATAACACCAAAACAATCGAAGGAATATCAATTATGTATATGCTAGCATGATTATGTGTGTTTACTCTTTGTTTCAACTTGGTTAATAGATATTAATACCGTTAATAATTTACTATTTGAAATTGAGCTCAATTATATATCTAATCACATGTGCCATGTATGTATATGTATGTTCATAGTTTTTTGGATTATGACCTAATAGGAATTACGCTAGAGGTCTGAGTTAAGTTTGCAAAAATTGTTTGTGCATTGCATATAGGCATAGATCACTATATTTACAAGTGTTACATAAACATCTTGTAGATCTTTTTTAGTATAGTAACCTATTTAGGAATGAGAGTTCATAAGTTTGTTAAGTGTGTGGAAAAATATTATCATAAGATCACACGTTAAAACCCGTCACCAAAATATTTCCAACACATTAACTCTCTTTTAACTTGATATCTAAATATTTTCATCGTCTTTCCTCGTTTGACCTTAGGTTGGTTAAACAAAAGAAAAGATTGTATTAATACATTAGTATTTAAATAAAAGAAAATATATTTTTAAACTTTGCTTGTGCTTGCATTATTCAAACACATACACATAATTATATTCTTTTTATAAATATATAGGATTTTAATAAAGATTGTGTGGTTCATTATTAAAATAGTTTAGAAAAAAACAGTTATTTACTCACAAGATATCAAAAACTATTCATACTATGTGTAACAACAAATAATTTTTCATACAACAAAATAAATGACAATCTTGAAGTAAGAAATTAACTTGTCATTATTCATCAACCTCACCTTACAAGTAGTCTTAAGATTAATGGAACATACTATGAAAATATTTATTTGTTTTCTTTTAAAAGAGTGTACGTGAGGGTCAAGAAAGATTTCGAATATATATCGATTCATTATTCAAATTATGATTTTTATTATAATCGAATCTAATTGACAAGTTTTTTAGTATGGAGAAGAAATCGGATTCTTATTTGTCTAGCTTTAAGATTATATCAAAATGTAACAGGAAGAATATTTCTTAAGCATAAATACTCATTCATACTGATGATAATAAAATAACGATCATCTTTTCCAAGACGATAAGAATATGCATCGGATCATAAATCACACTTGTGTAAATGATATCATATTAAGTCTACTTGTCCAATAGTTGTGTTCCAAATATATGGCAAATATATGCATAAAATACACAATAAAGTAAGGTTGATGACTTGAATGTTTTATCCAAAATATTCAAGTAATTTACCTTGCAATGCATTTGGTAAAGTCGTCATTTTTGAAAAGCCAAACATGAGAAAACGTACAACATATGTAACTTTGCTCAAACAATTCAAAAGCATAACTCAAAACTCAAATTCTATTCTTATCAAAACTTTCACTTACTTAACCAAATAAGCATACTATGTCTTCTTCACCAAATGAGAACCCTTTAACCATCTAAGGTTAGGACTAGGAATAATTGAACATATTCAACAAACCATTTTTGTGCCTTCTTTCAATAAATGATCGTAAGAGGATTTTGAATATGAAGATGATTATTATTCAAACGATAATCAATCTCATTATTCAATCTAATTACAAAATTAGAATATGAAAATGAAATCGAGACTAGGATTTATCTAGATAACAGAAATATCAATCAAATGACCAAAGATATTTTTTCGTGTCTACATGTTTAACTATCCTCGGTTATTACATGAAATCACGAAGTCGATTGCAAGACAACAAGATTAGTCATCGAATTGAAATTCACACTTGTAGTGAAGATGTTTCATTGAGTCTAAAGTGTGGTAATTGTGAGCTCGTTCAAATGTTGAGTTATTAGCTATGGGTCAAATTATACATGTTAGACTTATCACACTATAAGTAGGATTTGACGACTTATGAATTTCCATCGAGAAACTCATAAGTACTCTAACTTGATAAGCAAGTCTTGGTTGTCAAATCCAAAAAATCAAACCAAGAACCCTTATAACTTATATATGCTTCTCCTAAAAACCAAATTTCAACACCATCTACCAAATAATGGGAAAATGATCCTTGCCCAAATATGGCACGTCCACGGATCGATAGACCCTTCGTCTTAGATTCATCTTCAGTAAACCCGCCCTATGACATTAGATTTTAAAAACTTCTTCTTCTTGTAAATATCTTGCTTAAGTCCAACATATTGTTATCTAACCTTCTAGTAAATCATCATTTATTTATATCAAGAACATACACACGATCTATTGACGGTAATAACATTATGGGATTTTTTCATAAAAATGACATGCAAATGTGTATTCTTTGAAACACTCTAAATATAGAGGCATTACACATTGTATTTTAAGCATACTCCTAAGATCCTAGATGACTATTCTTTTCTTATTTGCTTCAACCAACTTGCTTGCTCTATCTATCCAACCTTAAAGAATTCAGAAAAACTTGATTAGGATTTATGTGAACCATAAAATTATGTTTGTTAGTTGAGTCATATTAGGCCTTGTATGAAAAGACAATACAAATTTTTTCTTTGCTACACTTCATTAAGAAAATATAGGAATTCTATTTTGTCTAACATGAGAATGACTTAGAGAACCTATTGCACTAAAAATTCAATTTGACCTAACGGTTGAATTTGCTTCCAAGAGTGAAGTTGGGTTCATGGTATAACACGTAAAAATGGTCGTGTTTAGCCTGAATTGAGCACCACTAGTGATAGTCTCATATTCATTCTGTAATTTGATTTAAATGGCTCTTCACTAAAATATGGCTAATGATAGTTCATTGATACGACATTGTATATCAATTTAGGAGTTGCCACTAAGACAAGATATAACTTAGTGTCTTCTTGTCAATCTAGTTTACTTGCCATCCTCACGTATGTATTTTTCAAGTTTCAAGATGATAACTTGCTCCCATGTAATGAAAATATATGCCTTCATGTTTATCTTTTCAAAACATTGATCTTGATTAATTTTTTAAATGGGGAGTAAACTATTATTTTTTAATAAAATCAAGCTAAGTATACATCGTTGTTTCTAATACACAAAACAACGACGAATATCCTTATGTATATGCTAGATGATTATGTGTGTTTACTTTTGTTTCAACTTGGTTAATAGATATTAATAAGTAATCATTACTATTTGAAATTGAGCTAATTATATATCTAAACACATGTGCCATGTATGCTATTTGTATGTTACTAGTTTTTTACTGCTGGTCTTATATAATATACTTATATGAGTTTATATTATGGTTACAGATTAGCCATGTCATCAGACAACGCATTGTCTGCAGTTACCTATACGTCTATATCCTCTGATTCGAATGGACCATCATGGGGTATTCCACTTGTGAATGTCGGTGAGCTTCTAGAGATGGACCCCTACGAGGAGGTTGCCCAACAAGGGCAGGCACCACCATTGTAACCTACTTATGTACCTGACCTTATGGAGTTGAATGAGCATGTACCGGTATACGTTCCAAAGCCAGACCACCTGGAGTACCATGTACCATCAGATGATGACATTCAGGTCGAGGATCAGTCTTATGCTGATGACGCTTCACCGACTGCTGAGTCACCTGGATACATTGCTGACTCGGATTCGATAAAGGAGGATTCTATTGATTATCCAGATGAGCCTGAGGATGACGATGAGGATCCCAAGGAGGATGATGATGAGGATCCCGAGGAGGATCCCAATGAGGAGCATGATCCCGAGGATGATGATGAGGATCCTGAGGAGGATCCCAATGAGGAGCATAAGCATGAGGATGAGGATACTAAGGAGGAGGAACCCTCTGAGGGTTCCGTTGATGACTGAGATCGTTTCAAAGAGGACAAAGACTGATGTCACACCACCACCACCTAGACACCATGGAGCAAGGATATCTGTCAGACCTCAAACACCTATGGCCGCTTCTACCCAGGCACTTATTGATGCATTTTCTGCTGGATCACCTCAATTTCCACTACCACCCACCAGATCTGCCTATGATTAGGCACCACTAGGTTACAGGGCAGCCATGATCCGTATGAGAGATGACATCCCCGAGGAGGACATGCCACCTCAGAAGAGATTTGTACTTACTGATCCCCCACCTAGGTGTGATGTAGCAGAGAGTTCTGCTCCTGCTGCTGCTAGACCACCTAGAGGTCAGTATGATTTTGTTGATACTGTGGAGGCAGGACGGGGTTTGATTCGTAGTCCTGGTCATGATGCCTGGACTATTGCTAGAGCTGCTGACATAGCAAGGGATGTTGGTTATGTTAGAGCTTTACGGGCTTTTGAGCATAAGATGATGACTTCCATTGAGGAAGTCAACTTAAGGGTCAGCTACCAAGCACAGGTTCATAGGTGAGAGAGTGAGGATTTCTATACACAGCTTCATGATGCTCAGACTGACCGTAGAGACATTAGACTCGAGATTGATATAGTGAGAGGCCAGAGGACTGCCTACGAGACAGAGTTTCATGAGGTACGCCAGGCTTATCTTAGTCCTAAGGCTCAAAACAGGGCATTATTGGCACAACTTGAGACATTAGCTCACATGAGTCGTATGGAGTGGCAGCGCCAGAGTGCTAAGGATTTTACAGTCAGACAGATGATGCATACCCAGGTGCAAGAGGCTAGAGCTCGGATTCATACGGTGGAGGACGCCGATAGTTGCTGTTAGTTGTACTTTTCATTTCTAGTTATCTTGTATAGTCTATTAAGCTTTATGGGTAACTCTCAGCTAATAGACTCTAGGACGTATTTTCATTTTCTATACTAGATCATTAGTGGTCATTTTGTATCCAAACAAATCATGTATGATTCGACATTATGTTATGAAATGTTGATGTATTATGTTATGGTTGATCTCATTTTATTCATTCCCTATTGTGTTGTGGTGTAGTTATTATTATCATATCTATTTGTATCGACATTATGATTATATCTCCCGTACATTGTATTCTTGTGATTAGTAGAATCATGCTGTAACAAGACAAGGAACAAACGATGCCATGACTCCAGAATCCATTCAAGCTATGATCGATCGGGCAATCTAAAGAAACTCTACTTATACTTAGGATGATGCAAGCCAAAGTTCGTGTGGAGGACTCAAAAGGCCTATACCACCAGCACGTGTCTGTTCCTACACCGATTTCATGAAATGCTAACCTTTGAACTTCAAGGGAACTGAAGGTGTTGTTGGCTTGTCTTAATGGCTCAAAAAGATGGAATCAGTATTCCACATTAGCGGTTGTACCATTGACAACCAAGTGAAGTTCGCTACTTGCACTCTGCTAGCTGTTGCCACCTAACCTTGGTGAATGGTCATGTTGAGAAACCTTAGGTCATAATGCTGCCTTGCTATGGACTGGGGGACTCTTAAAAAGAAGTTGACGGACAAATATTGTCCAAAAGGTAAAATCAAGAAACTTGAAATTGAACTGTGGAATCTTAAGGTCAGGGGAAACGATGTTGCAGCTTAAATTCAGCGTTTCCAAGAACTAGCCTTGATGTGCACTAAATTTCTTGTTGATGAGACCGAAAAGGTTGACAAGTACATCAGTGGACTTCTTGATAACATTCATGGGAATGTCATGTCTGCAAGACCCAAAACTCTTAATGATGCTATCGAGTTGGCCAACGACTTGATGGATCAGAAACTCCGCACTTATGCCGAAAGGCAGAATGAAAATAAGAGGAAGGCCGATGATTCATCAAGAAACAATCAGCAACAACAACCCCACAAGAAGCAAAATGTAGCTAGGGCGTACACTGCTGGCCCTGGTGAAAAGAAGGCTTATACTAGGAATCTACCTCTGTGCACCAAGTTCAATTACCACCACACCGGGCAATGCGCACCCAAGTGTGGAAACTGCAAGAGGTATGGTCATACTACCAATAATTGTCAGGTTAATACCAACAACAACAACAACAACAACAACAACAAGAATCAAAAGGCAGGAGCATGTTATGAATGTGGTAACACCTGACACATAAAGAAGAATTGCCCAAAACTGAAGAACCATGGGAATGGCAATAAGAATGGCATAGCTCAAGGAAGAGCTTATGCCTTAGGAGGAAGAGATGCTAGCCCAGATTCTAACATCATTACGGGTACATTTCTTTTCAACAACCGTTATGCTATAATTTTGTTTGATACTGGTGCGGATAGGAGCTTTGTATCTACTACCTTTAGTGCCTTGATTGATATTACCACCTATAACTTTAAGAAATTTTTAAGAGTAGACATTTGCCGATGAGAAAATCATAGGAGTTAACACCATAATTTGAGGTTGCACTCTAAACTTCATGAATTACCCCTTCAACATCGACTTGACGCGTATCCCACTCGGTAGTTTTGACGTATTATTGTATGGATGGTTATCAGAGTTGCTGGAGTGATCTTTGTGTGACGTGAAAGATTGTATGTGTTCCTTTCAGAAGAGAGATTTCAAAGCAATGGAAACAACCAAATGGAGGAATCCCGACTGAGGACGTGCCGATTGTAACACCCTCAAATCTGAGTATGCAGCGGAATGTTGAATATCCGAGGGCGTTACATTTATGGATCAATAGCACAAGATATAAGAACGCCCACTAAACGTGTCATTTGAAAAAGGTACATTAGATTAACAAAATACTTGTTTGTTACATAAGCCCATGGCTTCAAATTGTTCAACAATATAAATAAAGATTTTAGTTTATAAAAATTGTCCCCAAAATGTAATAAGACCCTAAATCTTAAATGTTGACTCTTCAATTATTAACTTCCAATGTATCATCGCACCTCGTGCCTTATTGACCTGAAAAACATGCTTAAAATATCAACATAAAGTTGGTGAATTCATAGGTTTATGTAAATCCATAGTAGGACCGCAAGATTTCCAAGTGTATGATTAAGCAACAAATGCAAACATCGCTTTAAAAAGTAATTACGGTTTTCCTAAGCTATGACAGACGCTCGACATGTATGCTGCAATAAATTGCCAATAATGCCCTTGAATGATGTTCTAACCCAAATGATCCCAAAATAATGACATGTTATAACGTTCGTTCCTGGTGATAGCTAGTCACCCGAACGGGGATGTCAATCCCAAATAGATCTACTCATAACATTCGCGCTTACAATCCAGTAATTGACAGTTCATGATAAAGGGCTCAGTGGGTTATCGCTACTTAGGCAAACACGTAATCATTGTATAAAATGTACACTTGCGTCCAATTTGTAAAACAAGCATGTTCTCACCCCAAAGATGTAAATCATTTAAGAAATTGTAAAAACATGGGGCTATGAACTCACCTTAGTAAATAGTCCTCTGAAATGATAATAGATATCCAAGTATGAATCACACCGTCAAATACCTAAGTAAATACGGCCAGTCTTAGTCTACAAATTTAGGCTAAAGACTCAACCCCTAAGGTAGGAATTATACCATATTTACATTTCAAACCCTCAAGTTTCAATAATTACACTTTTAGTCCTTTAACTTTACAAAGTTACACTTTAGGTCCTTATAGGTTTGAAACAGCCCCCTAGTTTCCAGAATTGACAGAAACAGTCCCTGAACTTGTTAAATTTAGTAAATGACTGTTTTGACCCTTAAGTTTATAAATTGAAACTTTTTGTCCTCCGACTTATTAAAATTGCATTTTCACTCCAATTAAATTCCAACAAATGGCATTATATTTAATTAAGTCCGAATAAGCCATATAAGTTGCCCTAGCTTATAAATAAGCTTTAACGAGCTTATTTTGGCTTAATGGACCCTGTTGGGCCCATTAAAGTCCATTAAGTGTTCTAAGGGTCCATTTAAGTTTTAAAAAGCACAAATGCATTTGTTAAGCTTATTTAAGTTTGTTTAAGCTAAAAATAAGCTCAGGAGAGCTTATTGGAGCTTATTCGAGCTTATTGGGCTAGCGAGCACAATAACTCAAACCCGAAACACATTAAAAGGTTTTTTCTTAGTATTTTAACTTATTTTCTAAACTTGTTAAGCTTTCTAAGGTCTGTTTACTATTTAGCTTATCAAATAAGCATATATGCCTCGTTATTGGGCTTGTTGGGCTTGATACGAGCCCAATAAGGGTTCTTAAGGTTTGGGTTTGATTCTTTTGGGTCCAATAACCTTTCTAGGATTATTAGAAGGCTTATAAGCTGTTTAAGCTAAAAAATAAGCTCGAGTGAGCTTATTCGAGCTTATTGGGCTTGCTAGCCCAATAACTCTAACCCGAAAGATATCAAGAGATTTATTTAGGATTTATAATGTGATCCAACTTATTTTAGAGTCTCATTAAGCACTTATGGGTCTGTTTAAGCTGTTTTAACCTTATGGCTTATTCCATAAGCCATAAGCTCTCGGGTAATAGGCCTTTGGGCCCATTATGAACCCGATAACCATGTTAAGCTTTTAAGCTTGCTCCTTTATGGCCCATTATCCTTTCTATGTTTATAACAAGCCTAACAAACTGTTGAAGCTCACAAATAAGCTATCTAAGCTTATTTGTGGCTTATGGGCTTCGTTTGGTCACGAAAATAGGCTACCAAGCCCATATAGGTTCGGCTAGATTTTCTAGAGTATGCTAAAGTACATGAGAGTTTGGTAAGCACTTTAGGCTTCTAAATAAGCTCGTTGTGCATATTGATAAGCCGTAGCCTTGTGGTCGTAGCTTGTTGGGCCTATTGGGCCCAATAGTAGTAGTTTGGATTTTAACGAAATCAATTATGGCCCATTAAGTGCTCTAGTATTTCTTAGGACCCGTTATTATACTAATAACCTATGTATGCTCATTTTAGCACTCATCAAGGTCGTGTTCATCCATACAACCGTTTATTAACGTCGCATGTACGTTCCCAAGTCTTAGTATCGCGTTTACAACAAGTGTTTACGTATGGTTTTTATTTAAAGTTGCATACAAGGTGTACGTCGTGGTCCAAGTTTCATATAAACGAAAGTTTTAAAGTTTCACTTGTTAATAACCCCACATGTTACGTGTTTCCTTGCACATTTACACCAGAGAAGTCGTTATACTCGATTGTATCGCGACTAGTATACTCCTTCCAAGCCACAATATTGAGTTTACTTTAAAAGTTTACGTGTAGTTTTCATAAAATTTCATGTGTATGAGTTAGTGTTTACGTTGGTGTCTACATTTGCATTTAACGAAATACGTTTAGCTTTTGCTTATCATTAAACCTCATATTACATGTTCCTTTGTATTATTAGCACCACACAAGATCGAATGTATGTATATATGTGTACGTGTGCCACGCATGGGTCGAACCATGCGTGTTCACGCCCATGCAAGTTTGTTAACCACCTATTAACGTGACCTACATGACTAGACATCAAAGAAACATGTATAGTACGAAGTGTATAGCTTGAACGCGACTTACAATGAGTCCTAAGGCTTTATTTCGAGTGTGTGCGCGAAATGGAGACAACTCGCGTATGATTTATACATCCCAATGATTTACCAAGACTCCAAGACTTGTGTATACCCAATCCTAGCTTGTGTATACTCCAAGACTTTAGTTCGTTGGTTTGAAACAAAGTGAGTGGGTGTGTTTGTGACTCGAATAAGAAGAGAGGCAAAGTAGAGAGTGTTTCGTGTATGTGTGGGTTGCAAGAGTGTAATATGGTGAGGTTGTGTGAGTATTTATAGGAAATTACTTGGTTACATGTTTCTAGTTACACAAACAAACCCAACCGATCTAAGCCCTAGTGGTTTTGAAGTTTTCTAGTTAACTATACCTTGTTTTGTTAAACCACACAAGTACATCTCTTAATTAGAGGATATTTGTACAAGATTGAGCTAGATTATGAAATCTTATGGTTTGTGTATGTATGTTAGCTAGCCACGATCATCAAGAGAGAAAAATGGATCCAAAGAGGTCTTTACCCATTGTGTATTAGCTACTAGGAAACATTAAGTACTATTCTTAATTACATAGAGCTTGTACATGTACTTAGGGATCATAAGAAAGATTTCTAGTTGGTTTATGTGTACATATGTGTATAACTGGCCCCTTGTGGTTTACATACACAAAATTGATTTATTTTTGTGTTAACTTAGTAAAAGTGGGTATTGGTTTGAGTCTAGGTAAGTCTAGGTATTTCCGGGATGTGTCCAAATGTATTTTATTGCAAAACGTAACCCCTTTACGTGACCAATAAAAAAATAAAATACGCAACGTACATAATTATCTTCTTAATAATTATTTACTACTCAGTTGATGTAAACCTTAATTTATTTGATGACCGTTTACATTAAATGGTTATTTCTAGTTCCTAACGCGATTTACTCAAAAGAAAATTCAAAAGTAAACGCGGAGTCGGACTAAAATAAAAAGATGACGAATAATAAATACCGTAGAAAGACCTAAAATTGAAAATTAACAGTCCTCCACCTTAAAAGAGCATGTCCTCAAAGCTAGACCTTGTCGTCGCTTACGAACCTGATTGTGAAAGAGATGTGGTAATTTTCCTTTTTGAACGAATCCTCACGATCCCATGAACTCAGGGCCCCGCCTAGAGTTCCAGCGAACCTTAACCAATGGTATCCGGCTTCGCTTCAATCGTTTGATCTCCCATTCCATAATTTCAACGGGCTCTTCCACAAACTGGAGCTTATCGTCAACATGGATTCCTTCTAACGGCATGACTAATGGTTCGTCAGCGTAACATCTCTTCAGATTAGACACATGGAAAGTATGGTGAACTCTACTTAACTCTTGAGGAAGTTCCAGCCTGTAGGAAACTTTCCCAACTTTGGCTAACACCTTGAAAGGTCCGACATATCTCAGGTTCAGCTTGCCCCGCTTACCGAACCGTATGACCCCTTTCTAAGGCGAGACCTTGAGCATAACTCTGTCCCCAACCTTGAACTCCATTGGCTTTCGCTTCCTATCAGCGTAGCTCTTTTGTCGATCCTGAGCAGCTTGCATCCTTTGCTTGATCAGGACGATCTTTTCCGTTGTCTCTTAGATCAAATTCAGGACCAGAAAAAAAAAAAAAAAAAAAAAAAAAAAAAAAAAAAAAAAAAAAAAAAAAAAAAAAAAAAAAAAAAAAAAAAAAAAAAAAAAAAAAACAAAAAAAAAAAAAAAAAAAAAAAAAAAAAAAAAAAAACAAAAAAAAAAAAAAAAAAAAAAAAAGTTTTTTGTTTTTGGGCTTCCCCAACCTCGGCCCAGCACATCGGTGATCGACATTTTCGACCATACAGTGCCTCATAAGGGGCAGCCTTTATGCTAGCGTGATAACTGTTGTTGTATAAAAACTTGGCCAATGGCAAATGGTTAACCCAGCCTTTGCCAAAATCGATCACGCATGCGCATAACATGTCCTCGAGAGTTTGAATGGTTCTCTTGCTCTGGCCGTCAGTTTTTGGATGATACGCGATGCTCATGCTAATATCTGTACCCAAAGCTTTCTGAAATGATCTCCAGAAATTTGAAGTAAATCTTCCATCACGATCACAGATGATTGAGGCAGGTATCCCGTGTCTTGCCACTATCCTGTTCAGGTACAACCTTGCCAACTTGTCCAATGGATCATTCTCCCTTATTGGCAAGAAGTGAGCAGATTTTGTAAGTCGATCCACAATCACCCAGATGGTGTCAAAACCTTGGGATGACTTAGGAAGCTTGGTGATAAAATCCATCGTGATATATATCCACTTCCACTTGGGATTTTAGGTGTGTACTAGCACCCTATGGCCTTTGATTCGGCCTTGACCCTCGCAACGTCAGGCATTTGCTAACATACGTGGCGATGTCTGCCTTCATATTGGGCCACCAATATAGCTTTTTCATGTCTTGATACATCTTTTCTGAACCGGGATGGATGGAATATTTCGACTTGTGAGATTCGTGGGTAATCATGGATCTTAAATCTCCATAGCAAGGCAACCAACTCCTTCCGTTTAAACATAAGGTTCCAATGGCACGTGGTTCCAATCTTTCCTTAGGTATATCCCTTCTAATTGTACCACCTACGTCTTCATTCATGAGATTCTCTGGTTTCTGGGCTTTGGTCTGAGCTTCTAATATTCATTTGGGAAGATCCAAGCCAATTGTCATAACTAAGGCTCGAACCCGTAATGGCTCAATCCGTTCCTTACGGCTCAACGCATCGGCCACTACGTTTGCCTTCTCCGGGTGATAACGAATGTCGCAATCGTAATCACTTAACAATTCTAGCCAACGGCGTTAAGCTCTTTCTGATCGAGAATATGTTGAAGGCTTTTATGGTCGGTGAACACGGTGCATCTGGTTCCGTAGAGATAGTGTCTCCATATTTTTAGAGCAAATACCACCGATCCAAGTTCTAAATCATGAGTGGTGTAGTTCTTCTCGTGAACTTTTAGTTGTCGAGAAGCATAAGCAATCACCTTCTCTCTCTGCATCAATACAACGCCTAAACCTTTGTGTGATGCATCACAATAGACCACAAAGTATTCGCTTCCTTCAGGTAAAGCCAGAATTGGCGCACTGCACAAATTCTGCTTTATCAACTAAAAAGCATTTTCTTCTTTCTCGCCCCAGTCGAACTTAATTCCTTTCTGAGTAAGCTTTGTCATTGACTTAGCGATCTTCGAGAATCCTTTGATAAATCTCTGGTAGTAACCAGCAAGGCCTAAGAATTGGCGAATTTCTATAGGTGTCTTAGGAGATGCCTAATCTTTGATAGATTCTATCTTGGCTGGATCCACATGTATGCCTCTGCTATCTATAACGTGTCCAAGAAATTGTACCTTCGGGATCTAAAATTCACATTTTGAAAACTTAACATACAGCTGCTCCTTCTTAAGCAATTCCAAAATTGCCTTAAGATGTTCTTCGTGTTCTTTCTCGTCCTTTGAATAAATCAGTATGTCATCAATAAAGACAATTACGAACTTATCCAACTATGGCTTGCACACTCGGTTTATGAGGTCCATGAATACCGCAGGTGCATTTGTCCGTCCGAATGGCATAACCTGGAACTCGTAATGACCATACCGAGTTCGAAATGCCGTCTTTGGAATGTCTTGCTCTCGCACTCTAAGCTGGTGATAACCCGATCTCAGATCTATCTTCAAATAAATACTAGATCCTTGGAGTTGATCAAATAAATCGTCAATCCTCGGGAGTGGATAACGATTCTTCACTATCAGTTTCTTTAACTCATGGTAGTCTATGCACATCCTGAATGACCTATCCTTCTTTTTGACGAACAAGACCGGGGATCCCCAAGGTGCGGAACTACGCCTTATGAATCCTTTATCGGAAAGCTCTTGTAAATGTTCCGATAATTCCTTCATTTCGGATGGATCCAATCGATACGGTGCTCGAGCTACGGGCGCGGCTCCTAGGATCAGATCGATCTGAAATTCCACTGGTCGAGCCGAAGGAAGACCTGGCAAGTCCTCGGGAACACTTTAGGAAAGTCTCGGATGATTGGTACGTCCTTAATTTGTTTTACTTCTGACTTGTCCTCCTCTTTCTTGGCAGATATCTACGCCAAAAAGACTTGGCATCCCTTCTCCATGTACTCTTGAGCCTTTGAATATGAGATAACTGTCAACCGAGATTCTCTCTCGTTGCTACTTTCGTTGGCACAAAAAGTCAAAGTTTCATTCCCATAGGGAACTTGAATGAGTTTCTCATCCTACACGATCACGACATGACATCTTCTTAACCAGTCCATACCGATAATGACGTCGAAACTACCCAGTTCTACGGGCATTAGATCTATGTGAAATAGATGGTCTAAGAAATTTAAAGTGCAACCTCGTATAATAGTGCTCATCTCTGCATCAACAGCCGCCTAAACCTATTGTGTAACACATCCAGATACCACAAAGTCTTTTTCGCATCCCTCAGGTAAATCCAAAATTGGTGCGATTGCACCACTTTCTGCTTTTTACTGAAAAGCGTTTACTTCCTTTCTCCTTCTTCCTCCCCAGTCAAACCTGAGTCCTTTCTAAGTAAGTTTCGTCATTGATTTAGCAATCTTCAAAAATCCTTCGATGAACCTTCGATAGTAACCGGCAAGACCTAAAAATTAGCGGATCTCCGTTGGTGTCTTAGGAGATGCCCGTTGGTGTCTTAGGAGATGCCCAATCTTTGATAGATTCTATCTTGGCTGGATCCACATGTATGCCTCTGCTATCTATGACGTGTCCGAGAAATTGTACCTTCGGAATCCAAAATTCACATTTTGAAAACTTAGCATACAACTGCTCCTTCTTAAGCAATTCCAAAATTTCCTTAAGATGTTCTTCGTGCTCTTTCTCGTTCTTTGAATAAATCACTATGTCATCAATAAAGACGATTATGAACTTATCCAAGTAAGGCTTGCACACTCGGTTCATGAGGTCCATGAATGCCGCAGGTGCGTTTGTTAGTCCGAATGGCATAACCTAGAACTCGTAATGACCATACCGAGTTCGGAATGCCGTCTTTGGAATGTCTTGCTCTCGCACTCTAAGCTGGTGATATCATGATCTCAGATCTATCTTCGAATAAATACTGGATCCCTGGAGTTGATCAAACAAATCGTCGATCCTCGGGAGTGGATAACTATTCTTTACTGTCAGTTTATTTAACTCACGGTAGTTGATGTACATCTTGAACGATCCATCCTTCTTTTTGACAAATAAGACCGGGGCTCCCCACAGTGAGGAACTAGGCCTTATGAATCCCTTGTCAGAAAGTTCTTGTAATTGTTATGATAATTCCTTCATTTCGAATGGAGCCAATCGATACGGTGCTCGAGTTACGGGTGCGGCTCCTGGAATTAAGTTGATTTGTAATTCCACTGGTCGAGCCGGAGGAAGACCTGGCAAGTCCTCGGTAAATACTTCAGGAAAATCTCGGATGATTGGTACGTCCTTTATTTGTTTTCCTTCAGACTTGTCCTCCTCTTTCTTGGCGGATATTTGTACCAAAAAGACCTGGCATCTTTTTGCCATGTACTCTCAAGCTTTTGAACATGAGATAACTGTCAACCGGGATTCTCTCCCATGGCTACTTTTGTTACCACAAAAAGTCAAAGTTTCATTCCCATATGGAACTTGAATAAGTTTCTCATCGCACACGATCACGGCGTGGCATCTTCTTAACCAGTCCATACCGATAATGACATCGAAACTACCCAGTTCCACGGGCATTAGATCTATGTTGAACGGATGGTCTAAGAAATTTAAAGTGCAACCTCGTATAATAGTGTCTATCCCAACTAATTTCCCATCAGCTAATTCGACATCATAACAATTTTCTAATGAGTTGGGGCGAATGTTATCAACGGAACTAAATGCATGTGATAAAAAACTTCTATCGTCACCCGTGTCGAATAAGATAGATGCATAGTGGTTATTTAAGAGGAACGTACCCGTGACGACATTGGCATCAGGGTTTCCCGGTGCATTTCCCCTCTTTTCTGCATTCCCAACTGCATAAACCCATCCTTGTGCATTCCCATTTCCTCCATCTTTATTCTTTAGCTTTGGACAATCTCTCTTGAAGTGTCCTGGTGCTCCACACTCAAAACAACCATTTCCTTTGGGAGTTGCCCCATTGCCCTTCTAAGTGTTAGCAACATTTGTGTTACCAGTATTCCTGCAATCACGAGCAAAGTGCCCTATTTTGTTGCACTTGTGGCATCGCTGGGTGCACGGGCCGTTGTGGTAAAGATGGCACTTGGTGCATTTGGGCAGAGATCCCCCATAAGGCTTCCTTTCGCCTGTCCCCATGTTGTAGACTTTGGCAACATTCTGTCTCTTGAAGGGTTGCTGTTGGTGACCATGGT
>BQNB010110117.1:0-22618 GCA_026074375.1 Tanacetum coccineum
TATGAAGATAGGATTGCCATAGATAGGTTGTGTGAGTCTGTTAACTTTGGTTATGCAAGAAATGTTGCACATTGAGATATTGGCAAAGTAAGTAATGTAATAAAGCAAAAAATTTCCTTGGAAAAAGGTGAGTTCATATATAATAGATAGATTGTACATTGCATCTTAATAGATGGATATTTACATTGATGAAAATTGCGGGTTGTTATAATACATATGTGATCAGGCCATGTATAATTGAGGGCTAACGATGCGATGATCATTTTTGTCAAAATTGTGTTATAATTTCATAATATTGGTGGGAGTGGCTTACATAAATAAGTAGAGAATTAAAGTAATTTTGATGAAATTTTCACAACACATTGATTTGATAGATAATTTGAAATCATTCGTACAACACATCAGAAATTTAAGAGAAAATACAACGAGAATTCTTAAAGGAATACAATCTAAGAATTGATATCATCCTCCATGTTGTTAAGGTCTTGATTGGTTTCTCCTCTTCCTAATGCATGCACCATCCCTCGTGTTCCAGTACCTCCAGCTCGGTTTCCATGGTTTTGATTCTTTAACTCTGGGCAATCACTCCTGTAATGCCCTTGATTCCCACATTCATAGCAAGTGAGGATTCTTTGATTGTTAGTAGCAGCGGGACTCCTATAGTCTCGAGTCAAGTGACCAACTCTCTTGCTGTTTGCGCACTTTACGGTGCACTAGCCAGTGTGATGAAACTTGCACTTGTTGCACAATGGTAGAGTCCCATAATACTCTTTCATTTCACCAGAGCCAGTGGCATAAGTTATAGCCACACTTTGCTTCTTGGGGGATTGTTGTTGAGCTTGTTTGTTGTTATCAAGTTTTCTCTTGTTCTCAGCTTGACGTTCAGCAAGAGTGCTGATCTTTTTGTCCATAAGTTCAGTTGCAAATTCAATTGCATCTTGCATTGTCTTTGGCTTAGATGCCAGCACACTTCCGTAAATCATGTTGCGCAAACCACCGACATACTTTTTAATCTTATCCGACTCTTCAGGAAACATCCTAACACACATCAATGCCAGTTCCTAAAAATGTTGGTTATAGCCTACCACATCGGTACCCTTAACTTTTAGATTCCACATCTCAACCTCAAGCTTCTTGATCTCTGCCCTTCGGCAGTACTTGTCGGTCATCTTCTTTTTCAGATTTGTCCAAGTCATTGCATATGCAACGTCGTGACCAACAGTCCTAACGTGGGAGTTCCACCACGTTAGAGCACTTCCAAGAAGAGTACAAGTGGCAAACTTGATTTGGTTTTCCACAATGCAGTTGCTTATACGGAACACAGTTTCCATTCTTTTAAACCACTGAGTCAACTCGACAACTCCTTCAGTACCCTTAAAATATAGGGGTTTGCATTTCATGAAATCTGGGTAAGTGCACTCATGAGGAAGAGGAGCTTGTCTTCTTACACCCGTTCCCGAATTATGGCTGTCATCGCTATTTATGCTTTTGTCAACGTTACGTGCTGCCAATGCATCGGCAACGCCTTGGTTGATCAATGCCTTAAGCTAGGCATTGGTGGCCGGTGTGGTGGTGGTGGTGGTTGTTGTGGCTGGTGATGCTCTTGTGGTTCTTTTCTTTGGTACTATTTTTTCAAAATCACAAGAAAATATAATACACGTCAGATTTCATAAAATTATAAACGCGACATGACTGCTGTAACAAGCAAAATTAAACTTATATAAGTATATTATATAAGACCAGTAGTAATATACATACTATAATATAAACACGTATATTAATCATGTAAGCATCTAGTATGACCAACTAATGCAAACAAATAGTGTATGTATGTCTCGTTAAATACTTTTATATGATGCAATGTCTGTAAAACGGTTATAGTCTAGGTAAAATGCAACTTAGTTCTCTATAACCTGGGCTCTAGATACCAATCTGTAACACCTCCAAAAATGGGTCGCAGCGAAGTATGTTTCTGGGAGTGTTACTTCATAAGTACACTACATAAGATCTGATAGAACGACCTCCAAATAGAATCGTTGAAATGTGATCTCGTTGATTTAACCAAAATCTGAATTTGTTATAACATTTGTCCCAAAGTTTGTATCAATAATGTAAGACTGAAATAATACAACGAGATTTGTTTGTAAAAATCCATGAATGTAGTCTTGAATAGTCTAGACTCCAATGCACATCAAGTATGTCAAGTAGCTTGTTAACCTGAGAAAAACATGCTTAAAAGTGTCAACATAGAGTTGGTGAGTTCATAGGTTTATATAAGTATAAACGTTGAACCACAATTTTGTAAAGTATGTATGACCGTTCCAATCCTTGTATGTTCTTCAAAAATGTATGTATAAATGTTGGAAATCAAAGAGTTATAAAGTATGCATGACCTTTTAAATCCCTAAATAGTCACCAAAACGTATGCATGAGTGTTGTAAATCAAAGAGTTGTAAAGTATGCATGACCATCTAAATTCCCAAATAGTCACCAAAACGTATGTATAGTTGGACCACCCTTTATTCAAAGTATGTATTGCCACTTTATTCAAGGCAATGTAAATATTCATGCGTGTATAAAACAATGATTACAGTTACTCTAAGTTCATGAACTGCTAGAGTAACTCCATTTTAAGACACATTTATCAAGGCAACCGTAAGTGTTCATGTTCATGTAAATTCGATGCTCCGACATCTATAACGTTCGTTTGGTCCCAGTGATAGCTAATGCACCCCGAACGGGGGCCTGTCACACCCAATAGATCTATTTATAACATCTCCGCTCACCCTCCCAGGTAATTCACACTTTCCAATCCGCTAAGCAATCCTAATCATTTGAGATAAAAGTAAGTAATGTCCCTTGTTTTTCAAAAATGAAGTAAAACAAGCAATGTATTTCGTCCTAAAATAAGTAATTGAGTATGTAGACCAGTTTGTAAAAAGAATTGTAAATGCTCATGTAATGAATTCAAACCAATCATGTAAATGGAATTGATAACAAGCATGTTCTCACCCCAAAAGTTGTAGAGTATATGTAAAACAAGTAAAACGTGTAGCTATAAACTCACCTCGAGTGAATGATAATCCAAGTATAACAGAAAATACGTCATAATAATGACCGAATGCAACCTAATTAAGTATAGGTCGTATAAGTACTAAGCACTTTGATTAACTAATACCATATATAATTCTATATAGCTACATCACCATCTAATTGCATTTGTGAAATTATATTCATAAAGTAAAAACGTTTATAAATATCTCTTTAGTAAAAAATGCATAACTTTCCCGTTTTAAGCCCGTTTTGTACGTTCTTTAGGTCCACATTCTCGTATTAAAACGATGTATCAAAATATTACATTTTCATATTTTGAGTCCTCTGATGAATAGTACTTTTTACTGTTCATGGACTTTCATAAATTTAGTTATCATAAACTCGTAAATGACGTATCTTATTCGTTTTAACTCCGATTTTAGTGATTCTTTCGAGCACGTCTTCGTAATTAAAAGTTTTATCTAATTAATGTATTTTACAAAAATATATCTGAGGTGAATAGTGATTTTTACCATTCATAGTTTATAAAATTATTTTTATAAACTTTAATTATCGTAAACACGGAAAAATCCATAACTCCTTCGTTATTGATCAAAAAATTATGATTCTTAATATTTTGAAATCCTAAAAGTATGTAATATCTGAGAAAAATATCCAATCTTTTATATCAGAGGTGGTTTGTAATGAGTTTTAATAAAATTTCTTTTATAAAACACTTTTTATAACTAAATCTTGCAAATTACGTATCTCCTTCGTTATAGCTCGGTTTTTTGAGTTTCTTACCTTTTTGGAATCCTTGTGAGATGTAATATTCTATAAAAATATAAAATGAATGCCTTATATTTCGAATTAAAATAGAATGTTTTGAGGTTTTTCTTAAAATGTGATTAAAACTAGTTTTTATAACTTTTTAGTTTAGCAACTTTGTTGGATGTCCTCTACAACCATTTATATCACATGTCCTACATACTTAAAGTCCTTAGTCCAATATTTTTCCAATTATTTTCCAAGGTAACAAGATCAACAAGTCCTTATACTTATAAACTTATTAGGTACCTTTTAAAACCACTAGTTTATATATACTTTTCATACACTAAACCGTACTTGTACAATACTTATACATCCATTCCCACATGATATTAACATCCATATAAAAGATGTAAAAGTATATCAAATCATAATCAAGTGTAAAAATCCATTTTATAAGTTAATAAGTTCCTTAGATGATGATTATCTACATAGTCATTATATACACATAAGATCATGAATGTAAAGAGATTAAGGTTTTTAAATAACCTTAATATGATGTATGATGATGAAAAATATAATCTAAACCCTTGTTTAGCTATTTAACCTAATCTTTCAATACAAAAGAAACCTTAAATCCAAGAAAAACCCTAATATTAAACCTTATTGCTTTAACACTTGTAAACCCCAAACCAAACATTATAAACACCTTAGGATATCTTAGATATGATGTAGGAATGCTTATACATGTGGTAAATAAATTTTGTATGAATTATTTGAGGTGATGGTGGTTGGCCGTAGGTTTGGAGGAGCACAAAGGGAGAGAATGAGTTGTTTTCACCTTAAGAAATGAAATGTGTATGTGTTCTAATTAGTTGTTGGCATTATATACTTCTTGACTAGTCCAAGGCTTCTATTAGAAGTGGTCAAAGTTCAAAGGGACCATGGGAGGGAATTAAGGAATCTTTGGTCAAGACTTAGACATAGTACTTCAAGGTTTTATGAGAAAGGTTTGTACAAGATCAAGTTGGTGATTTGTGAGCTCTTGGTCCCCTTAAGATCACATTGTATCTAAAAATTGGGGATGGGAGGGAGCTAGTTGGTGATTTTTGTTCTTATAAAAAATATCTTGTATCATTTGATGTTTAAATGTATAAGGATTTAATGTAACTGTATAACTAGTAAAGTGTATGTTCTGGTTGATTTATTTTTATGTACAATATGACTAACAATGTTAACATGTGTGAAGTTTTATAAAACTTTAAGTATTTGGTATAAAAATGGGTATTTGTTGAAGCGTAGAAAAGTTTTGGTGGTTCCGGGAATGCCTAAACGTATTTTATCGCGAAACGTAAACACTTAGTGTAACCAATAAAAAAATAAAATATGAAAAGTTAATAATTATCCTCTATATAATTATCTAACACTTGCTTGACGTAAATATTTAATTGCTTGATGCCCATTTACGTTGAATGATAATTTTTAGCTTACACGATTTAACTTAACAATTACAATTAAAAGCAAACACGTACAAGACTAAAAATAAATAGTGAATTTATTAACTTCGTAAATGACCCTAAAATATGGGTTGTTATATTTAATTATGGTCAATCGCAGAAATAGTGTCATGTTTATTAAGATTTTAGAAAATTTAGGCATAGTTTCTTTTCATAAAAGTGACATATTTCGCACAATTATTACCTTGTCATGTTTCGCACAAGCATGTTTAAACATATTTCGCACAATTAAGTCCTAGACATATTTCGCACAGTTAAGCCAAAACATATTCCACACAGGTACGTCTAAACATATTCCGCACCAATTAGTCTAAACATATTCCGCACCAAAACTCAAGAAACATATTCCGCACACTTTAAAGCATAACATGTTTCACACAATTCATTGTTTACAAACAGAAACTTTAATTACACTTTATCTTTCAATCTTTATTCACATATAACACAAATCATTCAAGAACACTGTAACCTTTTGATATGTGAGAAATCACATATCCTTTTTATACCAAAAATGGCCCTAAAATGAATAAATTGTGCAAATCATGGTTGTATATTGCTTGTTTTATCATTTGTGATGTGTAGGTACGGATATTGAAAATATAACATGAAACGGTCAAAACCGGACAAACACGGACACAGGAATGAAAAGAGTGCACAAGAGCCGGGAGTTTGATAGCAAAAAGGTCAAATAGTCAACCATGGTCAACAATGATCAACCCACAAAAGACAAAATCCTCAAAATCCCAAATAAACCCCCAATGTTAAATAAATTTAACAAAAGTCCCAAAAACCCTAACACCGTTAGTCCATGACTAACGGTCGTTATCCTTTAATTATAAACACTTTTTACCAAAATATTTTACCATTAACCAGCCCAACCCTTTTAATAAAACCATGGCCCAATACCCGAGCCCAGGACAACTCGTTTAAACTCGGTTTTACTATTCATCATCCCCTCCGTTTTACCCTACATCAAAAAGTACCAAGCTTACAGCTCAGCCTCAAAAAGTCACAAGAGGTCATGATTGGTTAGCTATGACAAGGGGGAATGATGCGTGGACTTTAGACAAAAACACCTAAAAGGGAAATTTGCACTAAAACTAGTGCAAATAAAACACACATGATCTAAAGAAGTGGGAGTGCCAGCGCGGTGATATGTGTGATTGATTCTAATCCAACGGCTTTAAGAGAGGATCTAATGATTGGAAAGAATGGAGGGTTCAGATTAAGAGGAGCGTCTAACAAACTTGAAGACCTAGAAGCATCTATCTCTGGCTATAAATACGAGTCCTGCCTCACTCACAGGATATCTAGCTTAATTTATTGTAGCCTTAGTGTAAACATAGCTTATTGTAATTTTTAGCTTTAATGTCATTTTAAATATTTGTAATCTCTTTTTAAAGCATTGTAATTCAGTTTTATTAATAAAATTGTAGTTCACTTTTAAATCTTGTGATTTAATTTGTTTTCACTTAACATGTAATGGTTTAAATAAGCTTTCAATTGTTCTAATAAGCTCTCAATCAGCTGTCATATCTACTTTTAAGCTAGCTAATTACTCAACTAAGCTTTCAAAAGCTTAGTTGAGCTTATCTTATTCAAATCCACAATCAAAATACCACAGCTTATTATGGAAGGGAAGCCAATAAGGGATGGGCTTCCAGGACCCCACCAGCTTATCTTAGGATAAGTTGGAGCTTGTTGATAGCTCATAAGAGCAATTGTTAAGCCTTGTTTAGAGCAGAGGCTTATGTAAGTTTTCATTTTCCTTTTCTAGCTCTAAATCTGCATTATAGCTTAACTGTGCTTATTTTCTGCTTATTGTTGTTTAGTTTTGCTTATTTGTGCTTATTATAATTGTTTTATGCTTAATATGTTAGTTTGTTAGATTAAGATCATAGTTTACTTGTTATTACTATAAAATAGTAAAAAAAACCAAAAATATAGCATTAACTTGTAGCTTTTCATTTCAGCTTATTTAGTTATTGAGATTTGCTTTTTATGACTGTTTTTAGCTATACATTATCTGGTATTTGAGTTTCTAGTCTTAAATCTTATTTGTATAAGCTGAAAATGAGATTGATGAATTTAAGGGGGTGTTTGGGTCAAGCAGCACTAACTTGAGTTAGTGCTGCTAGACTCCTTTTGGTTCCTTAAATTGATTTCAAGTATCATTATAAGGTTTATAAAAGTTAGAATTTAAGGTTTATACAGGCCTAGATTAGTTTTAAAAGTCTAAGTGTTGATAAGTTAGAATCTGAGTTTATCAAGCTCAGATCCTTTAGCTCTTTTGATTTAAGTTGATTTTAGCTAATATAATTGGTAAATCTGTTTTTACTTTGAGGTTAAAAGAGTATAGAAATTAGTCCTTTGGTTCTACACTAATTGGTTTTAAGTGTTAAAAAGGGTCAATTGCATCAGCAGCAAAAACAGACAAGAAGCCTTTTTCAATCTTAATTTTCAGATGGTTAAAATAGTTGTTAGCTTTTGTATTCTTAGCACTAGTAGATTTTAGGCTAATATTCATTAGTTTGAACTTATTTTATTCTAAATAGCCTATTTAGTTATCTGTTTTTAAGCTTAAAATTAGCTTTCTGTCTTTTATTTTAAAAACCAAAAGTAAGGTAAAATAACATAAGCAGCTTTTTCATTAAGTTTTTGAGTTAAGCATTTGAGTTTCAAAATACTTTTTAAAAGTGGGTTTATGTAGCTTTTTTGCCAGGGTTTAAGATAGTGTAATCTAAAAGTCCATAAGGATCCTTTAGCTTATCTAAAAATATGCTCAAAGTCACCTTAACAGGCTGTTTGGTTGTCAGTTTTTCATATAGTGCTTAATTGAGGTTTTTAGCTTATTACCTTTAGTTTTTTTGCTTAGTCTTAGTTTTTAATAGCTTATTAGGTTGGTTCCTAGTAGTTCATAGCTTATTAGAGTCTAGCTTTAGCTTATTTTGTCTTTTCTTAAAAATCCAAAAACATAGGTGAAAGTTAAAAGAAGATTTTCATTAAGCTTTTTAATTGCTTAATTGAGTTTCAAATTAGTTTTTTATTAAAGTTTTAGATAGTCTTTTAAATAAGCTTTAAGTTGGTGTAGAGCTTATTCCCATAAGGATCCATTAGCTAATTGGAAATTAAGCTCAAAGGTGTCCTATCTGTCTGTTTGGTTTGCAGAATTGTCCATAGTGTTTTTTCAACTTATTGCCTTTTCTTTTTGCTTATTTCTAGTATAGACTATCTTATTAGTATAGTTTAAGGTCAGAAATAGCTTATTTGGTTCTAGCCTTTACTTATTATAGTTTCTAGCTTATTTGGTTTTGATAAAAAGTAAAAAAAATGTGTTAAGTGTTTCTGTCTTAATTTTTAGCCTTTTTTCACCTTATTTCTTAAGATTCAAAAGTAGATGTTTTTTATAAAAATTGTTAGTTTTCATTAGTTTTACAACTTTGCTTTTTTGGTTTTTGCAAAAAAAAATAAAAAGGGGAAACCAAGGAAGTCGGGGGTGAGCAAGACTCTAACCCCCGACCTCAACTTAGCCTCTACCCTTTTATAAAGCCTCAACACACACACCTCTCACCAACGTGCCCTTGGGACTTTTACGTCCATCTTTGCACAATCAAATGTTTTAACCCTTTTTTGAACTTTATATATAATAAGCAATTCGATTGCTTATTTAAATTTTCCCGGCTTATTTAGTTTAGCAATTTAGGATTTCTTATTTTTCTTGCATCTTGCTTATTATAAGCTATTTTTAAAAAAAAAATAGGATTTTTAGCTTAAAGTTTTATATTTTTCGTGAATTAATTTAGTTAAAAACTTTAAAAAAATAGAAAAAGAATCAAAAATTTTTTTTTCTTTTTTATAAAATTTTCTTTTATCATATTCTAGGCTTAGGTTGAAATTTACTTCCGTAGGGTTAATATTTTGAAAGTTCAATTTTTAAAAAACGAGATTCGATCCGTGTTCTCGTTTTCTTCGTTTTTAACTTAAATTACTTTCGGTTTAGAATTTCCTTACCTTTTTTACTTTTAAATAGTAATTTAAGATTAGAAAAAGTTTAGAAAAGTATTTAGGGTTTATTTTTAGTGTTCTAGCTTATTTGTTGTGTTTACTTTATTTCCCGTTATCATTTTTTCATAGTTAGGTTTAATTGTCCCTTTATTTGCTCGCTATTAGGAATTTAGAAAACAAATCATTTTTGAACCAATTCAAGTTCATTGTCCAAATAACAAACGATGTCTCAATTTCATAAGTATTTGGGAAAACGACCCGGTAATCACTTATCGGTTAAACGTGTAGTATTTTTGTAAGATTTTTCTTACTACCTTTGTCCTCAATGGTAGTTTTGGAATTTTCTATACTTTATATTATTATACGTATTAAAACTATACACCAGTAAACTTGATTTATATCCGTCACATTCCATTGTACTTATTGAATTTTTGGGTTATTAATATATTTTACCGGGGTGAGTCCCCTTTATAAAAAAAAACTTGATTTATATCTTTAAAAAAAAACTCATTAACCCAGCTCTAAAATTGCCGAAAATAATGTAACAAGAACGGTTGTTGTTTTTACTAATTTGTTTAAGATTTTTCTTTCTTTATCCTTTGATGAACATTAAACCCATCCGAGTTAACTCGTATTTGTTACGTTTTATACATTACGGTGTCGACTTAGTGAAAGAACCATCTTAAGCTTGATCCTAGTTCACCACACTTAATGTTAGTGGTCTTATTTGTATTAGTTTTAGATTAATTGATAGCGATAAATATTAGGTGGTCAATTAATCAATCAAGATTTACAAATAAACGTAAAATTATGCCATATATATTTTTTTTAAATCTAAAAATATTCTTCTTTATCCTCTTATTACATTTAATTCTTATCTTCTTTATCCTCTATTCCGTTTAATTCTTCGACATGTCTTCGTATAACCATTTTGGTTGCTCGTATTGTGGAGGTCCGTTTAATGGTGGAAACTGTCCGAGCTGTAGCAGTGTAGGATCCGGAAATGAGTTTGTCTATGACCCAAATCCTTATTCTTATAATGAAACACCAAACTTCTTCAACCAACCTCCACAATACCAATACGAGACATACTCGTGTGAATTTTGTGGAGGGAACTCTCATCCGGGTTACGATTGTCAAACAGGGAACACACCCGTCTTTGATCAGGGTCCCTGTTACAATCAAGACTTTGGATTTAACCAACCTCTAAATTATTTTCTGAGTCAACCACAACAATTCCCTTGTGAAAATTGCGGGGGTCTTCATGAGAATTTTCAGTGTCAACCGTTAAACCAAAATTTCTATGAACCTAATCATTGCTATAATTCTAATTTTTCTGGTTTTGACCAATATAAACCCCCGCAGTTTCTCGTAATTTATCATCCTCCTCAAACAACGAATACAGAATTGTTGCAAGCTAGAGAAAGCTTAATGGAAACTATTCAAGACTTTTTGAAAGAGTATGATCATATACCTCCTGAAGAAAAGTGCATGGCTTAATTCTAGTTAGGAGAGTTTTCTTAAATTAAGCAAGCTATGAAGGAAGAAGCAGAATCAACCTGGAAGGTTATGCAAGAATTGCTACTTAAAGCTTATGAATTATTTGAAAATTCTTAGGAATTCAACCAAAACAGCAAGACAGGAGGAGCAGGCAGCTAAAATATTTACATTCATATGGGAATTTTCTAAGATTGACGATGTGAAATTATTGCAAGATAGAAAAACTTAAATGAAAACACACAAAACCTTCCTAAGGGAAGTTAAGTCGAATACCTTTGAAGAAATACCAAAGGTTTTAATTGGTAGCTTGGGAGAGATTTCTGAAATAAGCATGCTTTTACGGATAGCAATAACAACCATAGGATATTCAAGAATGGATAATCAAACTCCTTGAAGATGTGCAAAATAATAATGAGGAACTATCAGAATTTATTAAATAGTCCACAGTTTGGAATCGTCCTACAAATTCTATGATGAAGATGAATGATGAGTATACTGTTATATATAGAAAGTCTAAAGCAATCACACCAGACTTACCGACCGAGGAGCCCGATAACTCTTTAAGTATGGGGGACGAGCATCTTAACACTATTCTGGAAACAAAAAAGTCTAGTGTTGAGAACCTTGTCCCAATCCCAAGTGAGTCTAAGGGTATTTCCGACGATATTTGTGATGTGTCGTCTTGTGATAATAATCATTTTGATGCTGAATTTGGACTTATTAACTCTTTGCTTAGTCGAGATATGTCGATCACATCTCCTAAGATTGATTTTCTTCCCGAGGAGTTCACCGGTGAACTCGATTTTATTGATCCAATTTTACCGAGAACTGATGAAGACAATTTTGATGAAGAAGAAGGAGAAATTGATAATGATGATATGTAAAACCTAAAAATCTCAACAAGTGTAAAATTACCAAAATACCCCTAATGCAAGAAAATTCCATAAAAGCTTAAATAAAATTCATTTAAATGTTAGAAATTATAAAAATGCAACATGTGACAATTATGAAAATTATGTAAGATTAAAATACCTTATATTATGTAAGAAAAATATTGATAATTAAGTAATAAATATTTAAGCGAAAATTAAGTATATTAAATTAATAACTTTACACATTAATAAAATAAAATAAGATAAATACAAAAAAATATTGCAAGTCTTATAATCTGATTAAATCTCTTTTGGAGCCCATAACTCGGCATAATACCCTATTATATTTATCTATGCATTTTTAATATTGTTAAATCCAAAAACAAAATCCCGAAAACCTAAAATCCAAAGAGGCGGCACAAAAAATTTTCCAGGGTCAAGAAAATTTTTCTAGGGGTGTTTGAAGGTCAAATATTTGTGGAAAAATAGTGGGAAGATTGTTTAAGGCTTGGTTCGATTATGGTATTTGTTTTGGTTCGAATTAACATCCAGGGGTTCAATAATTCATCAAAACACAGATCATCAAAGGTATTTTTGTAACTCATATTGTCATCATATTAATTCGTTCTATGCTTAAGAAAAATTATCATGCATGTTATATTGATTTTATAAATTAAAAACATGTTCGAAACCCTAATTTTTAGCTAAATATGAATCGCACAAATAATTTATGAAAATTGATTTTATATTTTTCTAAGGTTTTTTATATCATATATGACTCAGATAAATTGTTGGAAAAATTTAGGAGAGATTAGAAATATTTATTTGGGATTTATCTTTGTTTGCCGATTTCGAATAAAGGAAAAAAGGAAAGAAAAGGGTTAAAATAAATTAGGGTTAGGGTTTTGATAATTTTTCCAGGTGCAATAAATGCTAATGATTGGGTAATAATTGTGGTTGTGATTGGGAAAAATTTAATTAGGGTTTTAGTGATTTATTTGTTAGCCGATTGTGATTTTAAAAGTATAAGGACTTGTTTTGTAATTTCTGAAACTATGGGGTCTGTTTTAGACATGTTATTATATTTAATATATTCTGTATAAAATAAGTTGGGGGGTATAAAATGTCATTTTGATATTATTTTGGATTAAAATGGATCTTTACTAATAATAAGTAATTAGAAATAATTAATTAAAATAGCGGGACTGAAATTGTAAATCTTAAAAGTATACGAAGGTTTTGGTTAAGTATTTAATGTAAAAAAGTATGATTTTATCATAATTGAATCAATCAAGGGCATGTTTGTAATTATGGATATTAAAGAAAATGGTTTAATTAATTAATAAACCAAAAAGGACTAAATATTAAATATGTAAAAAAAAAAAAAAAAAAAAAAAAATTCAGGGTTTACCTTGTAAATACAGAAAATGGAAGGTATAAATCAAAATAACATAGTGAAACTTGATATTTACCCTTTTAACCTTGAAGATTGTTGATTTGCATATTAAACCTTAAAATATGGAAATTTTTCATATTTAACCCTAAACTTTTAATGTCGATATGTTAAGTCCCTAAACTATTCAAAATACTTAATAGAATCTCAAATGATTGAATATTACTAATTTTGGAAACTTACTAAAAATGGAAAGTTACTAAAAATAGAAAGTTACTAAAAATGGAAAGTTACTAAAAATGGAAAGTTACTAAAAATGGAAAGTTACTAAGACATAAAAGTTACTAAAAATGGAAAGTATAACTTAAAATGAATGGAATGTAATTCGAATTCATCATTTTCTTTAGGTCTCAAGAGGAGTGATCAGTATTTTACTTATATTGCAAAAACGAGAGATTTTTTAACATTAATTCGAATTTTTTTTACACATTTTGATTTATAATCACATTAAAATGAGTTTTACACTTGAAAAACTTGAATCAAAGTTAAAAATCTATCATTTTTGAAAATATTCTCAATCTTCTCAAAATAAAAACCTTCTCAATCGATCCGGATTCTATATAGGATCAAATGAGAGATTTCTTAAAGTGTTAAAAATAAAAACTATTAGAGAACCAATAAGATTAAAGCAAGTGTCATTAAATGAAATTTAATGAATACAAATTCTAAAAATTAAAAACATAACAATAAGGGTATTATAGAGATTTACATTCTCAATTTCATTAACCTTTTTTAACCGACATAGTTCTCTCTCTCCTCATAATCATAACTCCAAAATTATTAACCATTTTTTAACTGACATAGTTCTCTCTCTCATCATAATGAAAATTAAAAACATAACAATGATATTAGTTAAAAAAAATAGATATTTTATCACGACGCATCAGTTATTTTCGAGATAATGTACAACGATGCATCAGATATTTTTGAGATATTGTACCACGACGCATTAGTTATTTTCGATATATTGTACCACGGCACATCAGTTATTTTTGAGATATTGTACCACGGCGCATCAGTTATTTTTGAGATAATGTACAACGACGCATCAGATATTTTTGAGATATTGTACCACGACGCATTAGTTATTTTCGATATATTGTACCACGGCACATCAGTTATTTTTGAGATATTGTACCACGGCGCATCAGTTATTTTTGAGATATTGTATCACGACGCATCAATTATTTTCGAGATATTGCACCACGACGCATCAGTTATTTTCGAGATATTGTACCACGACGCATCAGTTATTTTTGAGATATTGTACCACGACGCATCAGTTGAGTTTGTTTTAATATCTATCATCAGATTATTAGATATTTTACCACGACATATCAATTATTTTTGAGATAATGTACGACGACGCATCAGTTATTTTCGAGATATTGTACCACGACGCATCTATTATTTTTGAGATATTGTACCACGACGCATCAGTTATTTTCGAGATATTGTACCACGACGTATCAGTTATTTTTGAGGTATTGTATCACGATGCATCAGTTATTTTCGTGATATTGTACCACGACGCATCAGTTGTTTTCGAGATATTGTACCATGTCACATCAGTTGGTTTGCTTTAATATGTATCAATTTGTATATTTATTGGTTTTTTTGAAATTTATAAAAATATTAAAAACTAGTAATGTGTACAAGGAATTAGTAAAAAGTCAAAAATTAAAGAAATACATAAATAGTGGTTGACCATATTTTGAGGTAATTCTCCAAAATACCCTTTACACTATATTTATTTATTATACTACCATTTAATGTCATTAAAGACCAATTAGTAGATCCAATGGTTGTGATTAGTTCTTACTTTTACAACTTTAAGTTTGTTCTCACATTAACTGTAAAACCTAAAAATCCCAAGCGAAGCAGAAGCAGAGTATGCCAGCGGATTTTGCTAGATTACCTCCTGCTACAGGACGGGTTTATGCTACGACTCGTGATCAGGCGGCAAAGACTTCAGGTACTATTACCGGTATTCTCTACATTGATGATCGTACTGCCTTCGTTTTATTTGATACTGGGGCTACACATTCTATAATATCTACCACATTTGCTAAGAAACTTAATATGAATCCTACACCATTAATCGAACGTGTAATCATTTCAACCCCAATGAAAAACCATATGCTTATTGATCATGAATATGTTAACTGCCCTTTACGTTTTGATGATCGTATTCGTCCTGCGAATTTACTTCCTATCCATATGCTCGACTTTGATGTGATTCTTGGCATGGATTGGTTGGCTTCTCATCGAGCTACCATTGACTGCTATGCTAGGACTGTGATCTTTGGTAACGTTCGCCAACCTGAATTTGTTTATCATGGTTCCTCACCGCTTAAGTCCGTTAAGCTCATCTCTGCTATGAAGGCACGTACCTTGATTTCTCATGGGTGCCAAGGTTTTCTGGCTTCTGTTATGGACACATCTTTGGAGAGTCCTAATATTGAAAATCTTTCTGTTGTTCGTGAATTCGCTGATGTTTTTCCCGATGAACTTCCTGGACTTCCTCCGGCTAGAGAGATTGAATTTGGCATTGAGTTAATTCCCGGTGCTGAACCTATCTCAAAGGCTCCGTATCGTATGGCACCTGTTGAATTGAAGGAGTTAAAGGAGCAGTTACATTTGGTAACACTACAAGTCATCAAGCGTTTGTCAGTAAGTTAAGTTATATACATTAGTATTCATAAACGTGCATTGAAAAATTTCTTGGCTGTAGAGTAGCATTATGCGGACATTACAAAAGATCAATTTGATTTCATTCGATTGCTTAAGACCTAAAAGATATTGTGCTACTTTGAAAGATAGTGCAGGTTACATCAGTGGTAGTAATGACATTGTTAAAAACCAGGTATGTTTTTTGTTGTAGTAAATCAGGCTTAGATTATATGTCATCTGATTTCAATTTTAAGTGATATTGATGGATCAACTAAGGGTAGTGGCAATTTCTGAAGCTCTAAGGTTAGAGTAGCTGCTATAGTTTGCATGTATGTTGGCTCTTTTGTAACTTAATAATTAACCCCACTTGCCATAATGATTGTATTAAATGATATCATTTTTAGTTTTGTGAGAAAGGATCTTTGCCGATCTGATTCCAGGTGTTTATACCACAATGGAACATATTTTACTCTCCAGTGACCTCCTGCAAAGTAAGGTAAAGCGGCGTAAACAAAGACACTAAGAGACAAATACCTTATTCATTGTCTAGGTTTTGATACTTGGTGTTTTTGCAGGCTTTGTTTTTAGTTTTATGAGCTTAAGACTTAACTAAAACCTACTCCAGAGTAGTTTTAGTTGCTTTACAAAGTTAGTTTTTATACTTTCTGGCCATGTTACCAATAAAAGCCATAATAGTTGTTATCTTGCTCTTATTGAAGCACGATATTAATGACAAAATATGTTCAATGGATTACACTACCTACAAGGCCAAAATAAAGAACGTTGATGCTCAGGAGTCTTACAAGGATGGGGTGATTGTTTTGGTAACTGGATTATTAACCAGGAAGGAGGATAACCGAAGAAGGAAGTTCATACAAAGTTTTTTTCTTGCCCCACAAGACAAGGGCTACTTTGTGCTTAATCACGTCTTCAGGTATATAGATGAAAGCAAGCCAATATAAGACAATCATGTGGCGGTTGAGGTGATAGATGATATGTAAACAACACCCTTGATTCCAGGTACATCTTTATTTATGTTTGCGTTTTATCAACCAGTCTTGAATTTCAATTTTCAGAGATTTTTGAAACATTTTTGAGGTTTCTGTTTCCAGATCCTCCACGAATGATTGATTTTCCATCACCAGACCTTGTGAGTGTTCATAAAGACGAAGCACCGATTGTTGAGGAAGAAGCCCGAGAGGTTTTGGAAAATGAGGGATCATCAGCCAATGAGAATAATTCAGTGAGACCATTATATCATTAACTTTTTAATGACCATTATTTCTATTGCATTTTTATAAATATTAAGAAACTACTATTACATAGAGAGGACGCATTTTCATAAATTCTATTGCATTTGACAATGTAGGATTTATTTTGGTTATCTTTGGGTACCATGTTCAGAGTTGCGCGTGGAAGACTTAATCATATCATGTGGAGGATATCTCCCGTATACGTAAATACCAAGTATGTGACAACATAACTTGAACTCTAATTGAGAAAAGAACTTTATTTTCACAAGTAGTATTAATCTTCAAAATGCGTACAGGCAAGCTAAACTCTTGAATCCTCAAAGCTAAGAGTAAAAATTGAAGTTCTTGAAAGGAACATACGGTAGAGTTTTCGTATAAATATTCAGTCATAATTGTATAACGTATTATAAAATGTGTTACTATTCACATCTTACGATTGACTTATATATATGTAGTATTGGTTGCTTATATAACCTGAAAATTTTAGGCATTATGGTGAGGAAGACCAAGAGCCATTAAGCCCTAGAGATCTTCAAAATGTAGAGCAACAACTAAAGACAACTCTTAAGCGAATAAGAACAAAGAAGTTAAGTAGATAGTATATTTCATTATTTATGATGTGTATACAAAATCTATTGCTTAGCCGGTATACATTGATTTTATGTTGAACCAAATCATGCACGAATCTATCTTCGAGCTCTATAAAAAGGTAAATAGTCTTTTCTTTAGTTTGCCAAACATTTAAGAGGATTCGAGGCATGAAAACTTAATTCACAATGTTAGGTGACAGGAAAATATGTTTCAAGAAAGAAACAAGTCAAGGACATCTTATACTTATTGCATTGCAAATAAACTTTGGGAGACCTTCTGCCTTTAAAGCTAATTTATTAGATTTTTCAGTTTGGTTCGTTAGATATTTCAACGTAATCCTCATCAAGCAGATATGTCTTGTTACTTGCTATTTTACATGATTCTATTTCAAGGTGCCAATACTATTACTGTTTAGTTTAGTCTCTTGAAAATCTCACTATTCTTAGACTTTCTTATGGATCTTCTATTATTCTCACATCAATGTGGGAGCTCACACGTTTAACAACATTGCATCTCGAATATATCATGTTTAATGACGTGGTTACTACTAAAGATATCGGTATTTTCTCTAAATGTGCGAACTTGAAGAAACTCGTGTTAAAAGATTGCAGTATGATAAGATTAAATGGTGTTAATATTTTTCATCCTGGATTTTCTAATCTCACACTTGTAGATGGACCTCTTTTCCAAAATGTTATAAATGTGGTTACGCCTCAACTAAAGAATCTCACTGTTAAAAATTGGCTAGGATTGCATTTGATTGATGTACCTGAGCTTGTGTCCCTGCGATTTGAAGGTCTGCAATGTGAATGGTTGAAGGTTTCTTCATACGGGTTATGTTTTTTAGAGAAGGTGGATCTATGTATTTACAAAGACCATATATACGAGCCAAACAAGCCAGACACTCATTTAATTTTTGACTTACTTCAACAACTCCATAGTTTCAAATATCTTACGCTTAATGTGGAAATGTTTCAGGTAAGTTGGTATCTGAATCTGTCTTTAGTTTTTGTAATGTGAGTTTTGTGGTTTTCGTAGCAGTAGCCATTGGTAGTAAAAGTAAAATAGCGTTTATTCAAACTACATAGAACAATGAATATTCTTTTTTGTAATAGTTTGGTGCTCAACATTATTTGATACTTCCAGTAGCCATTGGTCATTTTTCAGGGAAGTACCAAGACATTATTGAAGATGAAATACGTAAGCAGATAAGCAATGCCAAACACCCACTTAATGGGTCAAAATTGTCACCTAATACGTAGTTTATCGAGTATTTTTCACTTATTAATGATAATCTTTTGATCTTCTAGGCAACAACAAAACATCCGATTGTTGGGAACATGATGAAAGCTCTTTACATTCAATTCATAGTTGAGGTATGAAGAAGGGAGAAAAATGTCTTCTTACGGTGAAGCCACAATGTGAGTTATCTGAACTTTGATCAACACAAAAGGCATTATTTTTTTAGAACGACACAAAAGGCATTATTTAAACATGAATATTAAATCTTGATGAATATTGACTTTTATTTAGATGCATTTGCGGATAATGGTAGGGAACCAGTAAGTGGTAATGACTGTGTAGTGCCATCGAATGCCACCATCCAGATAACGCTGGAGTTGGTTTCTTGGAAGATTGTTTCTAAGGTTACAACTGACAATAAGGTTTCAAAGAAGATTTTAAACGAGGGTGAAGAATATGATTGCCCAAACGATGGTGCAGTTGTTCAAAGTTTTTTTCTTTGTTATTTTTTTATTTGGTATTTTGTAGAGGTGCTAAGATGGACAAGTTAGACGGGTTGGTTTGCGAGTCAAAAGTCAAAACGGGTCAAATTAAAACTTTTCATGTTTTAGTACATGATGAAACTAAACTTTAGGTGTCTTATTTGATCCGGTTGAGATAAAAACACAACTCAAATCAACCCGTTTATCAGTAAATGAACTAAAATTAAAGACATACAAGGCCGGGTGTAAGAAGGCCAATCTTAGCATGGTCAAATAAGCATGTTCTAAGCTCTAATAACAGGAAACTGTGTCCAATCAGGCCGAGTCCAGTTTGTTTTAATACTTACAGGAACATATTTTTTTCATTATATTCATTATCTATTGTCCTCAACTATTAGTATTTAGTGAAGACCTAAGTACGATTGGTACAATCATATAATGGCATTCTTCTCAGCAATTTTTATCTGATTCATACACCAAATTTTTTTATGACTTAGCCTCTTATTTTTTCGGAATATCGACTGAACTTGCATTACTTATTTTTTACCTGTTTATTTCTAACTATAGTTATTTAGCTGGTTTGGTTCATTAAGAATTGCACATTGGGCGACTTTTATTACCTTTGTATATTGGAACATGTCATACATGATTAAATAGATGGAACATAAAATCATAGGGGTGTTTTATGTATCTTCATTTGTTTTTGTTTTTGTTGGTTGCCTGACCACGCCACCTTATTGGCCCGCTTTGAATTTTAAGGAAATTAAATTGCATTTATTTGTGCTTAAAGTTTCATTTTGATGATGATAGAAACCATGGATCAAGAGTGCTTTGATGGAGATGGGACTCGATGCAACTGATCACCACTCGGGAAGCTGATGGCAGCAATTCTACCCAGAAAACCAATTCATGTTCTGAAAACAAGATGGTCTTTGTCACTTAACACAGGACCCTTCAGATTAATTCATATAAGGCATGTTAATTTGGTAATTTGTATTTAAAGATATGTACAAAGAATCATCTGGTGTTGGTACCTTGCTGGTATTTATTTTCAGTTATTTTTACAACTTTGATATGAAATTCTGGATACTAACTACCTTTTTCCCATTTAACCCTGGTTTTGTGTAGTCACAAGTAGAGGTGGCAAAATGGTTGGGTTGGGTCATGAGTCTTAGATGGGTTTGGGTCTAGATGGGTCTTTTAGGAATATGGGTCTACATGGGTTTGGGTCTAAATGGGTTTGGGTCTAGATGGGTAAATATTTTTAAAGGATGGGTCTAGTTGGGTCTCCTTTAATATTTATAGATGGATCTTGTCGGGTATAGCATTTTTTATCCGTTTTTACGTTTTTATACGTTTTAAACCGATTTCGACCTATTTCAACTGTTTTGACCGATTTCGACCGATTTCGACCGTTTTTGACCGATTTCAATCGTTTTCGACCGATTCGGACTGTTATCGTCCGTTTTCGACCGATTTCAATCGATTTCGACCGTTTTCTTCCATTTTCAACCGATTTCGACCGTTATCGTCCATTTTCGGCAGTTTTTGACCGATTTCGTTCGTTTTCAACCACTTTCGACCGTTTTCTACCGTTTTCTACCGATTTCGACCGATTTTGACCGATTTCTACCTATTTCTACCTATTTCGACCGTATTCCGCCGATTTCAACCGTTTTGACCGATTTCGACCGATTTTGACCGTTTTCGATCGATTTCTATCCTTTTTGACAGATTTTGACAATTTTTGACCGATTTCGACCGTTTTCGACGATTTTGACTGTTTTCGAATGATTTTGTTCGTTTTAGATCGTTTTCGACCAATTTCGACCGTTTTGGACGGATTTTGATCAATTTCAATCGACTTTGACCGTTTTCGACCGATTTCATCCATTTTGGATCTTTTTGACCGTTTTCGTGCGTTTTCGACCATTTTCACTTGTTTTTGCAGGTTCTCGTACGTGATCAGGTTGTTTTGAACGGTTTTGAACGTTTCGTCCGTTTTTAAACGTCATTAAAAGTTTTTGTATGTTTTCGTCCATTTTTGTATGATCTTGTTTGTTCATATACGTCCTTCTCCGTTCTTTATTTTCCTATGTTTCGTTCGTTTTCATGCATTTTGTACGATTTTATATGTCTTCATACGCTTTTATACATTTTTATAAAAAGTACTAAAACGAATAGAACATTTAAAAACGTTCAAAAACGTATTTAAGCGTTGAAAAATGTAGAAAAGGAACAAAAATGGACGAAAACTTAGAAAAACTTAAGAATACGTACAAAAAGGTAAGGAAACGAACGAAAACGTACGAAATCATGTGAAATTAGTCGAAAACAGTCAAAAACGGTAAAAAAACATGCGAAATCGCTCGAATACATGCGAAATCAGTCAAAAACGGTCAAAATCCGTCGAAATCGTTCAAAATTGGTCAAAACGGTCCAGATCGATTTAAATAGGTCGAAATCAGTAAAAAACGATCAAAATCGATCGAAAACGATCAAAATCGGTTGAAAACGATCAAAATCAGTTGAAAACGATCAAAATCGGTATAAAACAAACGAAATCGGTCAAAAATGGTTGAAATTGGTCGAAAACAGTTAAAAACGGTTAAAAACGATCAAAATCGGTCAAAAACGGTCAAAATCGGTCAAAAACGGTGTAAAACAATCAAAATCGGTCAAAAACGCTGGAAAATGGTCGAAACCGGTCAAAAACGATGGAAAACAATCAAAATCGGTCAAAATCCGTCAAAATCAATCAAAATCGGTCAAAAACGGTCGAAATCGGTCAAAAAACGGTCGAAATCGGTCGAAAACGGTTAAAAATGATCAAAATCGGTGGAAAACTTTCGAAATCGTCAAAAACGGTCGAAATCGGTTGAAATCTGTGGAAAACAGTTGAAATCGTGTGAAATCGGTCAAAATCCGTCAAAATCAGACGAAATTGGTCGAAAACGCTCGAAATCGGTCGAAAACAGTCGAAAACGGACGAAATCGATCAAAAACTGTCAAAAACGTGCGAAATCGGTCAAAAACGTATAAAAATGTTAAAAACGGATGAAAAACACTATACCCAACGAGACCCATCCTTTAAAAATATTTACCCAACTAGACCCATCTATAATATTAAGAGAAAAATGCTAGACCCATCTAGACCCATCTATAAATTTAAGAGAGACCCATCTATAATATTAAAGGTCCAATGTTAGACTCATTTATAAATTTAAGA
>BQNB010110119.1:0-22617 GCA_026074375.1 Tanacetum coccineum
TTTACTAGCTTAAAATCAAGGCTGCAATAAGCCATTATGTCTTTTCAAAAATTTGTAAAACTCAGCACATACTGAGTGAAATAGCTTTTTCATAAGACCTTTTCATAGCTTATTTGATTTTCAAACTCCTTTTTCTTTGCTGATTATTGTAGCTTATAAGATAAGCTTTTCATTGGTATAAGTGTCTAAGCCATAAGGATCCACTAACTAGCTTAAAAATAATCTAGAAAGTGCCCCCTTAGGCTGTTTGGTTCTCACTTTTGGCCAAATTGCTTATTTGATTTTCTAAGCTTATGGCTTATTGGATTTGCTTTTAGTTGTGTTTAGATTTGCTTGTTAGAATAGGTTTAAGTGCTGTTAGCTTATTTAGTGTAGATTAAAGCTTATTCAAGCTTATGAGTTTTTTTTAGCATTTTAAGTTAAAATCCTTTTAAGAGATTCTGTCACTTTTAGGCTTGTTAGCTTATTTGTTTTTGCTTAATTTTTGTTTCATAATGCTTATTAGGTATAGCTTATTGTTAGTTGTTAGCTTATTTGCTTTGTCATTAGCTTATTGTGTCTAAAAAAGGCCAATAGTTTAGCTATTTTATAACTTAGTTTAAATAGCAATCTGTCACTCTTTTTAGCTTATTTTTGTGCTTATTGGTTGTTTTTATAAAAAGTCATTTCACAAAAAATTGCTTATAACACCTGATATAACACCTCGTGTTTTAGGACAATGTACGACGTTGATAAGTCACTAATTATTTTTTTGTATTGTACGCGTTTGTTTTTAATGGAAATCGTTAAGTTAAATCGCGTAAACTAAAAATGATCAGTTAACGTAAACGGGCATTAAGCAAATTATTGTTTACGTCAAACGAGGGTTAAGCAATTATTTTGAGAATAATTATTAACGTTTCACAACTTATTTTATCGGATACGTGAAAGTGTTTACGTTTCACGATAAATGACAATTAGGTTTTCCCGGAACCCTAAAAATTAACGTACGCTTCAACAAATACCTATGTTTTTATACAACGATCAAAGTTTATAAAAATTTAGGCATATGTATATATTTATACACATCACATATGATTATACAAGATAACAAATACTTTACAAAATGCCAAGACTTTACAAAGTAAACTTTTATATAAAACTACACTTTACTTTTAATTAAAAGTTTTACTTATACTTTCTTTTTATAAAATGCAAGTAAACTAAAAAGAAATAAAGGAAAATAAGCTAGGAGCATCATCCCTAAACTTCATGGGATGATTCCCATTAGAAGGAACCAAGAGACCAAGACTTTAAAAGCCTTTGTTCCCTCCTTTCTTGTCCCCTTGAACCCACGGCACACCCCCCTCCCCCTTTGATTTTTCTAGTCAAACTTTGCAACTACAAATATCTCATAACTCTTCCAATATATATCATGCATGCATAAGAAAGTTTACTTACTCTTTTACTTAAGAAAAATCTTTCTCCCTTTCTCTCCAAAACCCACGGCCAAAATAACAACCATAAGCAATCCATACAAAATTTTTATACAATCCATACAACCCTTTACACATCAATCCTAAGGCATACTAAAGTGTTTTCAAGCCTTGGATAATCATTTGCAAGGATTTAAGAAGAAAAGGGAAGATTAGGGTTTCAAACCTAATCTAGGGTTTATAAGCTTGAAAGCTTTGGTTTTAAGTCTAAACACGGGTTTAGCATTCATTTCTCATCTCATACATCATCCCTAAGGTCTTCCTAATTCCTTCATACTTTTTATTATCATTATTTTATGTGTAATATGTTAAATATGGCTAAATCACCATTTAGGGCTTTTTAATATGTAAAATGAGTTTTCATTTATGTTTATGAATTTATGCACTTATTCTTATGTCATATTGTCATATATATCATGGAAAAATGGATGTAAGAGTATGTTAACATATGGTTTAAGTATAAACATGTTTACAAAAAAAGTAATGTTAAAAAACATGGATTATATTGTATAAATCATGTTTAGGTTAAATTAGGGTTTTTTATATGTTTCTTTAATCTCCACATGTGAAAAAAAATAATGGAAAATAAATAAATTAATATAAAATAAAACTTGTTTAAAATCATTGGAACAAATGGACAAATAAAATATATGGGACTATGGGGATTTTAAATATATAGTATCCCAATGGGCTACATATAGATAATTTAGGTTTCTATAAATAAATAAAAAAAACTACTTAGGTTGAAAAAATACAATTAAAATAGCATTTTATAATAAAAAGGTTATACACTTTGGATAATTAAAAAGGGGTGTAAAATTTAAAAACACTTAGACAAGTAAAGTTTTGAACCTTATAATTAAAAAAATTGAATAATTGGGCCTCATTTGGGGACGATTCCAAAATGATAAGGGAAAAAAACTCGAAAAAAAAAAAAAAAAAAAAAAAAAACCGAATATTTTATAACGAAAAAAAGAATTAGTTAATTACGGGGGGAGTTAAGGGACTTATTAAAATACTTTTATAAAAAAAAAAAAATAACTATTTTTATATAAAAGTTTTATTATTTTCATTTACAGGAACTTTTCATTTTTAAAAAAAAATACAAAATTCTAATAATTTGATTTAAAATATTTTTTTAATTACGGCAAGATCGGTACTCGATAAGACTCGTTTTTAATAAATAAACGGGGATAACTATAAAAAGGGGAATTAAAACTAACGACTGTTTGACGTGAATAAATTAAAAGTGTTTAAAAAAGTTAAATTTTATTAAAAATAAAATATTGAACTGTAAAAAAAAGTACTTATTCATCAGGCGACACAACTTTATAAAAAAAATATAATACATCTTTTAATAACCAAAATAAAAGAAGGTACTCGAAAAGGAAGTCACTAAAAAATCGGGATTTAAAAAACAAATAAAGTTATTCGATTGCATAGTTTACGCTAGATTTAAAAAAATACTAAAAAAAAACGAGTATATTAGTGTTTTGTGGAATAGTATGAAATTAAAAACCTCTATTAATTGCCTAGGAAATATTTAAAAACAAAACTTGGAACAAAATGTAATATTTTTGATTTCACTGTTTATTACTTACGAATTAATGGGGACGTAGAAAAAAAAACGCGGAGGCAAAAAAACAGACTTAAAAAATAAAAACGAACCAAAAGTAGGTCAATTTTTCTGAAAAAATAGTATATTTTTACAAAAAATGTTTTTCACTTTTAAAATTTTTTATAAAAACGATCGTCGGCCGCACGAGTGGATTATGTCTTTATTTAGGAAATTATAGATGTGGTTTATCAAGTGCTATTTAATTTAATAGAGGTTTCATAATGAAGCATTCTTCGGATTTGGCGTATTCGATGAGTTGTTGGATGTTTTGATTTTAAAAAGTGTTCTTTAACTCTCGTTACGGTCTTTGTCAATGACCTCTTTATTATGATAAGCCCGAAACGTTAGTACGGTTGTAAACAACTCTATTTAAGTTTATATTCAATGTTATATTTTTATAAGTTACCTCGGTATCTTATCACGGACCTTAAATTTAAAATAAGGTTTGGCATTCTTATCAGTTCTTGCGTGAACATTTTATCTGTGATTATTTGGGGACTATCTTGTTAACTCAAGGTGGAGTTCTCTAGCCCCCACTTTTTAAAAAAGGTTTTACTGAATTTAATAATTATTTGGGGTGATAAAAACATGCTTTGTTTATTAAAAATTGGACGCAAAGGTGTTTTTAAAATATATTGGACTTATTGGTGTTTGCATAAGTAGCGTTTAAAAAAGACCCCTCATGAGCCATTTTCATGATAATGGTTTCAAAATTGCATAGGTTGTGGATGTTTAATTTCCAGGGATGGGAGCGCGATTGTTATAAAAATAGATTCTATTGGAATTTAAAATAAAACCTCCCGTTATTGTGGTTGAATTAAGCTATTCACCGGGGAACTAACGATGTTGACCATGTAGGGACTTGGATGTTTGAGGTTACAAAAACAATTCTGTTCACGGGGCTAAAAAATAACTGCTAAAAATAGCCAAAGATAGGTTGAGCTTAGTTGCACAGAAAAATCTGTAGTGATTGTTGGCATATGTTGTAAAACATCACGGGAAAGGTCTTTGCGGTTCCTGCCAATAAATTTATAAATTTACGTAACTTAACCTATGGGGAAATTTCACCAAAACATTTTTCGTTGGGAAAACGTTTTTAAAGGCCAAATGTTTTTAAGGGTGGTCAATAAGGGCACGGGAGGTTGCCAAGATTGCATTGGATTATTGTTTTTGGAATTGCACTGTTAAAAGATTTTTTATGTGTATCATTGGTTTTTGCGGGAAAAAAAAATTCTATGTTATTTTCTTTTGTTAATATTAAACAAATGAAAAAAGTAAAAGTATTAAGCTTTTGTAATTTATGTCTTTTAATTAAATCCAATGTACAATTTAAATGGCGCTCACCTTTTAAAGTCGTTTCTTATTATAATATCTTGTGCCTGTTCTGAATCTTGAAAAGTTAAAAAACACGGCCCGGAATCCTTAAATACCGCTGCGAGCCCTTTTGGGGGCTGTTTTACATTTACTACCTTAATAGAAGTTTTTTGATTCTAGTATTTCCTTGTTATATATTTATATAATTTTATAAAGTATTATTATATTTTTTATATTTATTTATAAATTATTAAGGGTTTGGTAAAAATCTTAAACCTAATCATTTAGTGGGGATATGGAGTTGGTGAGATTCGCTACCATCCTAGGCGTAAGGCGTGGATCTCGCGCGGTGGCGGGATGCCTTAAGTTCAGGAAAGAACGGTGTTTTGAAAGCTAGGACGTTGTTTCGCGCTATGGCGGGCAATGACGAATTTCTAAATCTGGAATGAAGGTGTTGATTTTTGGCGGCGCTCAAAAAAGAAGCGTTTGAGCAAAAGAGAATTTCGCCTAGGGACCCATTTAAAAATGGGTTGTAGCAAAAACAAAAAAATTGGGTAAAAGAGGAGACGTTGGAAGTCTATGCTTATTGAGATCGTATATGGGTTTCTTTGGGTAGGTGATGTAAGGAAATTACCAATCTTGGAAGGAAAGCCATAAGTCTAAAGTATTATGTTACATCCTTAGGAGACGGTAAAGATTGTATTTTGGGGAATTCTAAAAGGATTGCTATAGGTGGGAACCGGGGAATTTTGAAAGAGGAAGACATTTGCTTCATATGTTAGTTAAGTGTTTTAACGTTGTTTCCAAAGTTAAAAAAAGGAAGGGAGGCACCAAAGCCTTCGAGCTTATTTTGCAAAAACAAACTGAAATTACAGGGAAAGGGAAAGTGGGATAAAGTCCACTATGGTATTTTAAATCACTAAAGGGCTGCATAGGTAAAAAAAGGGAATGGGGGCATGGGGGAACACGGATGGGTCATAGGCGATAGCTGGACTAAAGTACGGTGATAGAGAGAGATTTGGGTACGCAAGCGAGCGCGCGCTAGAGAGATAGAGAGACTATAGTTTCACGGGAAAAGATTATCAAGGGATTTACATCGGGGACAAAAAAATAGTCGCTCGGACATCGGGTTCTTTGTGTCGATTATTTCTGATAGGGATGGACGGTTTACTTCGCGATGCTAAGCAGGGGAACTATACAAAAAGGCTTAGGGACGGAGGGGTTGGATATGGGTACGGCCCTTAATCATTCCTAAACGGGATGGTCAAAAGTGGGAGCGGTACGATTCAAAAAACTCTAGAGGATATTTGCTTAGTGCATGTGTTAATTGGATTTTTGGTGGTAGTGGATGTTCAATTTACTGTTAGCTGAGTTTTCATACAAATAATAGTTAATTCATTCGAACATAAGAATGTGCTCCGTTGGAAGGGCATATGTTATGGAAGGAAGTGTAGGTCGGGACTTGGTTTTAGGGGCTGATAGAATTGGTGGGAAAAAAAGCTGTTTGCATTGGGGAACTGATCGTGGTTTTCAAGAAATAAAGCGGGACGATAAAAGGTTGGTAATTGATAAAAAGAGAAGCTCAAGGGCGGCAAGAAGGATTCATCAATAAAGAAGGCTTTGCTGATTTAATAGACGCAAAAAAAAGTTTTACAGTTTTGAACGTAGGGGAGATTCTGGGTTATGTTCAAAAGAGTATCGCCTTGGAAAAGGTGGTATAATTCGCTTTGGGGGAAAACAGGAAATTGGATTGGGAGGTGCTGAAAGTTTGAGTAAACCTGAATTTGCGTGGATTCTTTAGATACGTTGAGCTTTGTAACATCTTATATCTTAATTTCAAGACAGTTCTTGTTTGATGAGTTGCGGGGTTAAGATATAAAACACGTTGTTACAACAACTTAAGGGTTTTGATGAGTTTTCTCGATGACGAGCGAGGTTCATGTAGTGGGATGCTTCTTTTCGTTTGGGGTTGTTGTGTTGCTAATTGCACCCTTGTGGGGGTAAGCAAAGTCATTAGCAGTTGGATTCGGATTGTGGAAGTTAGTCGAGATTAAGGTTGACAAGACTCTTTGTTTTGTCAAGGAACCGTTGATGTTGTGGACCGAGAGGTCATGAGTAAAAGCGTAGTATGATAGCATTAGTGAAAGTTCGTTGGGATTCGAAGCGTGGTCCTGAGCTTACTTGGGAACGCAAGGATCAAATGAGGTCTAAGTGTCCTCAGTTGTTTGTCGATAGTGCTAATGCCTCGAGTAGTTAAATCTCGGGACGAGATTTTCTCAAGGTGGGGATACTGTGACAACCGTGGCTTGAGCAGGTTGGTCAAACCGTAGTGTTGACCTAAATATCTGTTCTATAAGTATGGGTTATGTGTTATATGTGTTTATACGTGTTTATATGTGTTTGTGTGGGATATGTGAGATTGGATAATCAATCCATTGAGCGTGATCGTCTCATTGGGATTGGATTTGTGTTGGATTTTGTGGAGTTCATTTCGTTCACTTTTGGTGACAAGGAAATGATTTCGGTGATTGAAGCGGTTTCGCGTTAATTGTGTAAGTAATTATACGTATACGTATTTATGTGTTAGTAATATTAGGATGAGATTAGGTTCTAGTAGTAAGGATATGAAAGAAATGAAATTTCTATTTTTGGAATGTTAGGTTTAATAAAAATGAAAAGTTAATTATTTTTAAAAAGTCTAGTAAATTGCGTTTACGCAAAAAGGTATGCGCAAATAAGCTTAGGTTTTTGTAGAAAATTAAGGTAATGTTAATAATTAAGTAATTAATTAATAAATAAATAAAATATAAATAAGGCCAATCGGCCGGTTTTAAGGAAAAAGAAAAAAAAGGAAAACAAATCTTACTCTAATTAAAATTGGTAAAAGATATCTATCCTAAACCTTTTTGTAAACCTTATAAATACCAAAAACCCTTCTCCCCCTTGTTTTTAATTGTCCCAGCCGAATTTTATCAAAGGAGGAAGAAGAAAAAAAAATCAAGTTTGGTGATTTTTGTGTTCAAGATTCGAAGATTTAAGGTATAAATTATAATCCTTCTAGGCTTTGTATTAGAAATCAAACACTAACTAGGCTTTATCTAGGATTACCTTAGAGCCTATAAATACAAAAAAAATAAAAACAACCCCTATTGAAGTGGCCATATTACAATAGTAGAAAAGAAAAAATTTATGGGGTTCTGGTTAAGGTAATTTCTAATCCTTGTTTAGTTCTAGTTATTTAATTTTTAATTAATGTAATCTAAGTATGATGGATTAGGGTTTATAAATTAGGGCTTTGATTTTTTCTAGAATTTTATAATGTTATAATTATTGTTTAATCATTAGTTAATTGGTTTACAAGATTAGATCAAGCGTTAGGGTCTAGATCGCCCGAATTAGTTGTTTAATTCACTGCAGAAAGTTAGGCAGTTTTGTAACGAGCATAACTCTTTCATAAAAATTCAAATTACAACATATTGTAGATAACCTCAGAGAGTATACTTTCCAGAAAAGTTGGCCTCGTGAGTTTTTATGGTCGGGAAGTGGGTCAAAAGGTCGTTACAAAATCAGTGTGTAAAACAGTGACGAATTTCATTTGTTTTGATTTTTCTAAAAATATTTAGACATCTAGTTAGAGGCTCTAATCACGTGGAAGTTAGTTTATATATTTTGGGTGACCCCTGGATTTTTCTAAGTAGTTATGAAGTTTAAAGTTGGTTATCTAACATCATACTTTTAGAAAGTCAAATTCTGGACGAATTTTGGACACTTTGGATTAATGAATTTATAAAGGGTATTTGTAAAAGGGTAATGACTTTGAGAGAGCTATGAGAGGTTCATAATGCATATAAGTACCTGGTGAAATTTGTTTGAATTTATGGAGTGTTTTAATTGGTGCGTTAGGACGCGTAAGTAGGTATAAAATTCTTGCTCAAAACCAAATAATATAAATGTGGTAGCAATTGAATGATAAATGGCAAGTGTAATGAGTAGGAAAAGTAAAAATCAAGTATAGAACTATGGTAGATAGCTTAGATATCCATAATAGTCGAGGTTACAGTCATAATGGTTGAATCCTAGATTAGTTGAAGCTATTGTGTGGCTTAATTGTTTAGATTATCCGAAGTGTTTGGAAGGCTTTTGTTGGATTCTTTTTTAGGGAAGCTAAGCATCAGGTGACTTTCAATAGCTGCATTTCTATATGTTTTCTGGGGAGAAAATGATCTATGAGTTTTTAAAATGATTAGTTGCCTGTGATTATTTTTTGTATCTAATGTGTATTCACCATGGCTTTGTGATCAATTATAGTCCGTTATGTGGAATGCTCCAGGCTTAGGGTGATCAATTGGAGTTATATTAATATTGTTGTTGTTGTGAAGTATCATAGTTCGATGAGAATGGTGTTTACCACATACAAAATCCATACTTAAGGGTTGAGAAATAATACCTACTGACCTTTGTGTTTCCGATCGAAATGGTTAGTGAATCTACCCATGACCCTATTGTGAGTATGGAATGATAGACCAGTGGACTGTGGTGTCATGTGTGTTGTTTTGGATTGTTTTACTAGTCGCAGCAATTGTTTTGTAAGATTTTGTTATGTGTCTTAACCCTATGACTCTCACCAACCATTGTGTTGACGTTTTTAAGCATCATTTTCAGGTGAGGTTCATGAGGATATTAAAGCTAAGAGAAGTGGCTAGAATGATCGCTAGGATTACATTGGAGTTCTCTTTTGAGTTTATTTATGTTTTCTGTTTCAATAAATGCGTTTGCATGAATTGTTTGGATTATGTTTTTGCATGTCATTTATTGACGAGACCTCTTTCTCATTAATAAAGACACCATTAGGTTTTGGGTATTGTTATGACACTTTGTGTCTTTGCTTTACTTTAGTATTCATTTTAGTATTCTCTATATAGACACCATGTGTTATGATGATATCCATTCTTATTTACGCCTCGCGTTTCCGCCTTGGCGGGGTGTGACATTTTTACCTTTCAAACTCTCAATATGTTTCTTTAATTTAGCAATTGAGACATCTTTTGCATCTAGCTTAGCTTGCCATTCATTTACTGTCAAAAATTCTTGAATGTCAGGAGCATTTTGACTATTAAATGGTTTGTTATTCAGAAAACTCTCTTTTTGGTGTTGTAATTTTAGTTTAAGATTAACATAGCGATTTTCAAGTCGTGAACATCTAAGTATAACTTCATCAAAAATATTCTTTTCAACCATATGTTTTTTTGGCAAGCTCAGCTTTAAGCACAAGATTCGCATTATTTTCATGAATAAAACTCTGTTGCATTTCACAACACTCATTTCGTATAACAAGAGAACTTACACAAATGTGAACTATGTCTGGAGATAAGAGAAGTTCAAATAAGTGTTCATTTTCTTGTTTCAACCGTTCAATCTCAAGATTATCATGCACAAGACATTTGTTATTTGCGGGTTACACATGACAGTTACATATCAAGCATGCACATAATATTCATACATCTTACAGGATAATATGTTTCAAGAGTTAACCATTATCAAGAAAAAATTCTTTCTTTTGAATATCAAAATACTTCTTGTCCACATAACACTGTTTAACAGCAGCTTTCATTTGGTTAAAAACCGTTTTCGCCTCGTTAAGTACATTGTGAAGACCATTATCAAAATCTTTAAATAAATTCCATAAAGTTTTAATAAATGGAATTACTTCTTGCTTGAAAACTCCTTTTGTGTGTTTAAAACCCCATGACCCCTCAGTTTTTGCATCAAGTGTAGTTCTTACTTTCACCACCTTGTCGAAATTGGCAAGATGATTTTTTTATTTTTGAAAACTTGTCTTAACCATGCTTACTTTTGGAAGTTCACTTAGAGCCTCCATTTTAACAAGTATAGTTTGAACAACAGGTTGTTCAAAGATAGGGTTTGAAAGTGGTAACCAGAAAGCTTGTTCTGCATATAATTCTTTTTGAGGAATAAAACGTTTTCCAAAATCTTTAGCCAATTTTTTTAACTCTTTAAAATTAATTAGAGTAATCTTAATATTTTCTAGTAACGAAATTGGATCATTTTGTTTTGGCCAAGAATTTATTGATCGACTCTCTTCCTCCAATACAAAGTCCACATCTTCATCAACCACAGAAATCATAATCATAGTTTTCCTAATATTGATTACTACCATCATATAATGATGGTTAATCCGTTGACTTTATCTTATATAAAACGGATTTTGATAACCAAGAGCTTTTTTGTGAGTATCATCATTGAAAACTTGTGGTTTCGTTAGCATGTGCACTGTTTGAGCATTTTGACCCACTTTATAAACAATGTTATCCCGTTCTTTTATTTTCTTTTCTAAATCAATTTCTTTGTCCATGTATTTATTTCCTTTTTCTTGGCATTCCTGTTTGAAAACATTAAGTGTTTGCAATAACGGTTCCTTTTCCCTGACTTAATTAGAAAGAGTCTGTTTAAGTGAGTCAATTTCTTGCTTAAGTGCACACCTATTCCGAATCATGTCATCCATTTGTGAATCAATTAGTTTTTCATGACTGCTCAAATCAATATTTAGTCTTTGTTCAAACGTTGATTCGACGAAAATGAGTAATATAATATAGTAATCACGTCGGATAAAAATTACTTGAGGACAAGTAATAGTCTATCCTCCGGATGTCGTGTCCCAACGAGAGATGAATTTGAAATTCACGAAAATGTTTCCATTTTAATGCTTGAATATCTTTTATTTTGGTTTTGGTTTTAAACTAAAAATAAAATGATACTAAACTAAATTATACTAATTAACGACTAAGCAAAGCTATCGAACGAAGAGATATATATAAAAAGGATATGCTTGCTAAGTGATTCGTTTAGATCCTTAAGTGTGATTTAATTAATTAAGTCCTTATTGATGAACCAATATCTTTCTAACAAATTATCTTCTCACAATGTTGGCTTATATTGAAAACAACTTTTATTAAGATATCGATTACTAAATTAATGCCTAATTATTCTTACGGCTTTTGCCCGCTCGATTAATCAAAACAATAATTTAAGTAATATAAAAATCACTAATCAATATTTTTCACTTTTATAACCACACTTAATTCACTAAACAATTTAACACTTAACAAGCATAAAAGTAAACTACTCACTAAGCATAACGATCAAATAAGCTAAACTAAACATAATGAGCTAAATTAATCTAAACTAAAAGTATTGAAAAAGGATAGAAAATGAACCGAATTGAAGACCCGCAAATAAACGATAACCACCCGGTTTAATAAGCTAAAGAAAATAATCAAATTCTATCTAGCTTATTAAACCCGTAAGCTTCACGCCTCATGAGTAGACCGGGACCAAAAGCGAAACACAAAACTCAAACTGTTAACAAATTACAAAATTTTCATCACAACTATACAAATCTAGTTCTCTGTTTTGCCAACATATGAACCTCTAGTGGCCCAACCCGAGTCAAAGGTAGCCCATTCTAACCAAACGTGGACCAATCTAGTTCTACAAACAACCCAAGGCCCAATTCGCTTTTGACACCAACAGATAACTCGAAAAAGCTAAGAATTAATAAAAATAAGAAATGATAACATTATTACTTAATAAGCTAGATCTAGGAAAAATAAGCTATTTAAGCTAAAAGTGCTCTCGAAACTAATAATGTGACAAAGGCTTATTAGGAATAAACCGAGTAATAAACTCTTCGCACATTCGATTGATGTTCGAATCGAGCTAATAAGAATAAGCAAAATGAAATAAACAAAACGAGCTTTAACTAAGTGAAATAAGAGAACTAGAAGAGTAAAGAAAATTTAATAAGTCGAATCTTATTTGCACGATTTAAGCTAAATCTTATATGAATAAGCCATTTGAAGCAATAAGACAACCAAAATAAGAAGAAAAGTAGCTCTCGAAGAAGAAAGTGTCAAAAGCTTATAAATAAGCTGAGTGAAAAGCACTCGTCGCACCTTTTCATTATTCAAATCGAGCCAAATTGAAATAAGCTAAAGACGAACCAAGCAAAAAGAACCACACCAACAATAAGCAAAGGCTTATTCGGTTTAATACAACCCTATATCCAAAACAAAATAAGCTAAGAGACAGCTTATTTGAATGTAATAAGCTAGAGGAATTGGTGATCTAAATAAGCAAACAAAATAAGCAAAAGAGAAATTAAAAAGGAAATGAAATAAGCTAAAGCTTGTTCGATTATATGAGCTTATATCCAAACGAATAAGCTATAGGATAGCTTAGTCACACAGAAAATAAGCTAAGGACACTATAAACTCAAGAGAGCTTATATGAAAATAAGCTTAAAAGAAAATAAAAAGAGATAATAAGCCAATGAAATAAACACTCTAACCAATATCCAAACACATCTTCATTCTTCTCAATAAGCAAGTCTTAAAATAAGGTGAAATAAGCTGGAACTATTAAGCTAAAAACATTGAGAGAAAAACTAATAACAAAACTATACTACTTATTTTTGTCTAAAAAGACAAAAAAACTCCTCATCCGTTGCATTTACGCAACATTTATATCCAAATCATTCCCCTCATTATTGGCCTATCATTCTCTCCCCTTTGTGTGACCTCGGATCCATAAAAAAAAGAGGAATGATCCATCGTTGGACAAGTGACAGGTGGACTTCATTTGGCTTAGTATCTACGCACCCCATTCTGTCCGTTTGATCTTCATATAAGAGATTGAATTTGACTTGTAAATTTTTGTCTAGCCACGTGGCCATCTATGATTTGCCAAGGGAAAAGATAATGGAGCATCATGTGATGCATCTTGATTTATTTACACCTTACGTGAGGTGATGTCACATCCCTTATACCATTCATAATTTGATGCTATTGATAATGGGCCGAAGATGTTGGGCCTAGATTTCTTAGTTGGGCTAACTTATAAATACATGGGCTTGTCCGACCCATATTAATGGGTTACGGGTTAGCCCAATAAACAATGAAGGCACCGCTGAACTCGTAATTTCGCGCTCTGACTTGTTGACTTTATGGGTTGACTTGACTTTTCACGCTCTTTTCATTCCGTGCTTGGTTTTGTCCATTTTGGCCTTGTTTTTTGTCCTTTTTGTGAATATCCGTTACCTGCACAACACAAATAGCAAAACACACATATATTTGGCATTTTATGTCTATTTTTGGTCATTTAGGCTTGCTTTTATAGGTAAAAGGTATGTGTAATTAAGCACATACCAAAATCCCCCATACTAAACTATTGCCGTGTCCTCACGCAATGCCATAAGTAAACACTTTAGAAAACCAAGAATCTCAATCCCCCTTTACTAATTACCTCGAAAAGTAGCTAAGTGTTATCAAGGGGAATTAAAGAATCGTTAGTTTTGAAAAGCCCCGTTTTTACCATTTCAAAAAATATAAACACTAATACCAACACATATTATTGTAAATTTCCTTTTTACCTTTTCCTACAAATTTTGATGTACAATACTTTTTAAACAACCTAACTAAACAAGTTTAGACTTTCGTTAATTCATAACTTTAGGGCCCGGAAATAAGAAGCACTTAATCCTAAACTGGCCATAAAGAAAAAATCAACGTCCTCGACAATATCCACAAGACCCAACCAAGGCTTAAAATGAAATCACCGGTTAAAAAAAAAGTTAAGATTCTACCACTACTCATACTTGTAACTTGTGAACTTTTCACTCCCGACAATTATTATATCTTAGGTGAATGTGCCATTTTGAATTTCAACCATGGATCAACGTTTTAAAAAATTCCATGCTTCACGTTCCACCCGAGAATAATGAGTTTGTATGCGAGATCATCCCATGTAGCGACTTTCGTCTCGGCACATCCCAACCTTGCGGCTAAGTGACCAGGCTTTTGACACCTCCACAAGAGGACTAGAATCGGACTCATAGGACCATGGTTTCAAAAACTCTTAGGTTTCCCTTATGTACATAGCTTATTTAAAAATTTAAAATGAAATAGTCTAAGTTCAAAAGCATATTTAAATTTAACAAAAAAAGATCTTATATTTATTAATCCACACTTAATATTTAAACATAACATTGATGCAATTGTAACCCTCGACCTTTTAGTAAGTCTGCAACTCAGTTGAGAGCCGTCTAGAAGCATGCAAACGTTTATACAATCTCGTAGTAATTATTTTAACACATGGCTTATCTTTAGAAGGCCTGTAACATCGGTTGAGAGCCCGGCAAGATGCAACAAACTTTATCAACCCACAGATTAAAATTAATAGTATTCATTTCCTTTTTTATAAAATTTTTCAATATATTACTCATATTTTTGTATTTACTTTTGTATCACGATAATATAGAGAAAACTTCTTTTGGAAAATTTAAGTATAGATAATTGAACTAAGACTAAAAGTATTTTGCTTATCAACCAACTACATACAAATTGTTGAAATTAAGTGTAAAATTCCAAAAATAAAAAGCACGTATTATTAATCCGTTTAGGTGCTTATGGGAGAAAAAGCCACAAATTAGCCCTACATGACCTCTTAAGATTTCCAATAAACCTGTTTAGCCAGCCCAACTTCATACTTAACTCTACATTATTCGTTCTTCGTGAATGCTAGCGAACCGCTTTAGTCTAAAAGTCTAGGAACAAACTAGAGCTCAACACGCTCGAATTCCAAAGACAAAATTTATTTTTATTCGAACCCAGCAGGAAAGTCCAAAATTGTGACAAAACACTTATTTTTTTTTTTGAAATTTTTTAAATTTTTTCATTTTTTGGTAATTTTTCACAAAATTATTTTAGTAAAAACGAGATTATAACTGAAAACCAAACGACTGCAGACACGAATCAAATCTGAAAGATTTCCCCTTCCCCCCCCCCCTCATACTAGAATTAAACATTGTCCTCCAGTATTTTAAGAAGGGTTCTAACGGAAATCTTAAGCCGTTTATTAAGTAATGCTTAAAGATAAGACGTATATGACGATTAGATTAGGAAATTGGATTTCCCAAATGAAGCGAGGATTTGAAGCTCGAGTGATCGAAGGACAAAACTACGAGCACGAGAGGCTTCAAAAATCTGGGACAATCCTGGACAATCACAAAAACACAAGCAAACGAAAAAGGAAGAGGTGAGCCTCCTCACATCACAAAACACTTATTCATTACTACTATTAATATTATACTAGGATAAGCATGGGTTGCCACCCACAAAGCGCTTGTTTTTATTCGAGTCTCTAGCTTGACTCTAGTGTTATATCATTTTAGTCTATGGTCAAATCCAACACCGCGATGTGATGAAAGAGGTAGTAACAATACATCACCTCCTTAGGTGAGTATGCAGCAAGACGGGGTGATGGCATATGATGAGAATTAAAAGAAGGGGTCTCCATCACCCTCGTCTTCCTACCCGACTATGTCAGGGAGAAGAATGGATCAAATCTTTCCACTTCCCTTAAGCAAATCTGCTTAGGATTGGGAGTGTAGAACTAGTGAGGAGACTCTGAGGGGTTTTAAACAATGCTTGAGATACATCGGAAGATGTATCTTCATTAAGCAATTGCTCAAAATAAAGAATGTCACCCTCTGAATCGTAATACCTATCATCAATTTTAGTAGGAATTGAATCATCTAGGCCGAACTCATCGATGAAATCCTCAAAAAGATCACTAGTCTCAGATGATCTAGACATCGAATCAGAATTACCTAAAGGTTCATCAAACACTCTTGGGACTGGGACAGGGTCATCGGCTAGTAAACAGATCTAGATCTCTATGTTCCCTACTAGGATTTGAAGTCAATTACCTATCCCCTCATTGAGAGGTGATCCATAAATGCTCTCCTAAAGGTAAGGCGATATCTACAATAGCATCTCCCAAAACATCAGTACACGGTAAGGGTAGTGAGACTAGCAAAGTGGGCTCATCAATAACTAGAGTCAACTCAAGAGGGTCCAGACTACTAATGTCCTCAAACTCCTCATCAAAAAGCGGATTATCATAACATAAGGTATAATCATCATTAAAGTCGAAGAGAGGGTTTGAGAAAGTCAAAAACAACAACATAGAGATAATAGGTTTTGAATCAATCACCTAGAAGGCTCATAAGACAATCCCCTTGGTTAAACTCGGATTTTTGAGTAAATGATTAAAAAGATGCTTAACCAAATGCCTAGGCAAGGCCAGCTAACAATCCATGTCTCAACATCAAGAAATCGACGTACTTGTTCTCCTAAAGGTGAATTGATATCAAAATCTACTTCCTATTATTAGTAGTGGGCAAAGGTGTAGTAGCAGGCATATCACACTCTAAATCATCATAAACCGATGTCACCTCTAACTCCTTTGGGATTGGAACAAGATCATCAACACTAGACTTTATGCATTCGTCAGTTTCCCTTGCGGGAATAGTGCTAATAACCTCATCCCCCATTAAGAGGGTGTTTGTAGGCTCCATGCTATCTAAGAATGGTATGGATGGTGTGTATGCAGAGGTTGCCGTGAGCAAGTTGTAATGAATCATCTTTAAACATTGCTCCTGTCATAAGTCACCTCTAGTAATCGCCATTCCCCTCAGGTTACGAATTAAGAACAACAATGGAATTTGGCATTTGAAAAGTACTAAAGCATACTCCCACCAAAATTCGGTTATTTTCCCTACATGTATGCATAAGACTATCAAAAATCAAATCCTGAGGGGGCGACTGGTCAATATGGTACTGTGGAGGTTGGTCAAAACAAGGAAAATCATAATTGTTACCAGGATTAAGCTCATAAACAAACTGGTTCGTGGTTTGACAATCAGAGCTATAATGGGGACCTCCACAGACCTCACAACAGTAGAACTGCTGTTGTTGATACAAAGAATAAAATGAAGGTTGGTCATCACTAAAGTTTTGATTGTAACAAGGACCCTGATCATAGATGGGCATGTTTCCTGCTTGGCAATCATTACTATAATGTGGACCTCCACAGAACTCACAACAGTCGAACTGTTGTGGCTAACTCGGAGAATAGAATGAAGGTTGGTTAAAAACCGAAAAGTCAATGAAAGTAACAGCGACCCAGATCAAAGACGATGTGTTCTTGTATAGTACAATCAAACCCGGGTGAGAGGTTCCCTCCAGCAAAACTCACACGGTATGTCTCGTATTGGTGTTGTGGATTTTGTTGGAGAGAAGTTGGCGAGTTTCATATAAAGAAATAAGTATTTTTTGAGTCATAGACAAACTCATTTCCCGGACCTACACTTCAATACAGAGCCAGGACAATTTCCACATTACGGACCACCACAACACGAGCAACCATATGGTTATATGAAACGATAGTTGAAAGAATTAAACAATAGAAGAGGATAAAGAAGAAAAGAATTAAATGAATTAAGAGGATAAAGGAGAATATTTTTAATTTTAAATTATTATTTTTTTGATTTTTATAAAAATAATAAAAGAAAAATATTTTTGGTATTTTAATATAATATATAAATATAAAATATAAAAAATATTTTTTGGTTTTTATATATATATATATTTTTTAGATACGAAATAAACATCAAAAGCGAAAAGAGTCTCAAGGGCTCACTAACTCGAAACACCATGTAGTAGATCGTACACCTCCTTCCCCCCAGCCAACTGCGCCATTTTGGATAAACTCAAACCGTGTTCCGTAATAGTAATAGTAGTATTTCTTGTTAGATAAGAAAATTACTTTAGGAAAAGTAATAGCCTATCTTTCGAGTGTCGTATCCATGGCGAGAGATGAGTTGAAATCCATGTTAATGTCTTGTTTGATGCTTGAATATCAAATATTTTTGTTTTTGATTTTAAACTAAGTATTAAAATAATACTAAACTAAATTATACTAATTAACGACTAAGCAAAGCTATCGAACGAAGAGATATATATAAAAAGGATATGCTTGCTAAGTGATTCGTTTAGATCCTTAAGTGTGATTTAATTAATTAAGTCCTTATTGATGAACCAATATCTTTCTAACAAATTATCCTCTCACAATGTTGGCTTATATTGAAAACAACTGTTTCTCATCTAGCATTTTTTTTCTAGGTCATTAATCCTTGCTACTAGAGGGGTAGTCTTTGGACTACCAAATACCTCAGATGAAGTCCCGTGAACAAAGAAACTGTCATACCCCGTCAAGGCGGAAACGCGAGGCACGACGAGAAAGGGAATCAGCACAACACATTGGCGTCTATATAGAGAAACTAAAACATGCATAAAACACAAGGTATAGACACGCAGTGTCATTAAAATACCCAAATACATCAACAAAATTCAAAAGGCGTCTGACATTGAAATAAAGGCAATTCATGTCAATGTCATGACATGCAAACGTTTAAACATCCAAACAAACAAGTCAAATAACATCCATTATCCAAAACAAATAACGAAATCTAGATAACTAAACTTCGCCAGCTGCCTACGGTCCATCTAGCTACTTTTCCTAACTTTAATCTCATTCTGCTGAATACCTGAAAATGATGCTTATACGTAAACACAATGGTTGGTGAGAAACATAGGTTTTCAGACACACATATTCAATCCATTACCAAAATCATTAACCGAATTACTGTGATCATAAAACAACACTTTTGCATGACAATTATGCTAACTAACATACAAGCTAACATGCAATTCAATCCAAATCCAATCAATCAAACACCAAGCAAACGACCTCAATCGCTCTTGGATCAATCCAAATCCTTATCCCTCTAGCTCAGACCGGAGATACCCGAAAGTAACCCTCCTGACTAGACATCAGTACCATACCAACACTCTTTCCCTCTAGTTCAGACCGGAGATACCCGAAGGTAACCCTCCCAACTAGGCACATCACATAACCAAATCTCATTTCTTCTAGCTCAGGCCGGAGATACCCGCAGGTAACCCTCGTGACTAGACAACAATACCTTCCACTAAGCAGGCCGAAGATACTCGCAAGTAATCCTCCTGACTTAGCTCACACATCAATATCATATCACATGACATGTAGCACATAACGCACATTAGTCACATAATAGTCCATGCATTTACACTAACACATAATCACAGCAATTTAAAACTCTTTTCAACACTTGCATCATTTCCATCCCAAGTTTAAAACAATTTAAAAAGTGGGACTATGTAACTCACCTGAATGCTCAAAACGCAGCTTCCAATTCCTATCACGCAACTATACAAACAAATAAACACGGTTACACGCGACCAAGCTAAAAGCTCTAGTTCATGTAACACACATATGATGGATGTCTAAGGGTTTTATTAACCATCATGGGTCACCCTGACACCATGCCCAACCTTAACCACTTCATTAACACATTACACTAGTTAACTACAATTTATTCAAAAATACAGAATTTTAGTGTATCTTTACCAACTTAAAAACCATACTTGCTTACCTTAATAAATTATACCAAAATCACCTAAGTTCATTTATGAGTTTACTAACCACCTTGTGATTCCCAAGTACCCATTACGTGCACAACTATCCCAAATAAAATCAAACTTCAAAACTGTCCCAATTCGGATCTGATTGCACACTAAAAAGTATGGCCTTAAATATCATACTTAGACACACAATCAGAAGCTCTCCTTCTAGGGATTCTTTATATACATATATAAATTAACTACTGTAGATTGGATAACCTTAATTTCACTTTTAAGTTAGGGTTTTACCCTCCTAAACATGACCTAAATCTGACCCGTATTTACTGTTTTGACAACTTTTCTTGTAACCAATATTTAACCAACTTCCAAAACTCCAAATCATTCGAGGCCGGAATTTTTGAAAAATAGACTCTTTGAACTACAATTTAGGCTTTTGAATCTTATCAAAACACGTTTCTAACATCTAGATATCATCAGTTGAACACAACCCTAAATTCTGCTCAACTCTAAATCATGAATTAAAGCGATTTAAACCTATCCGTTTACATCAATAAGATCCTAATTAAACTCTAAACACTCCAACATGATTAAAACATCTTTAATTACAGAAGATTTTATAACCCTAGTGATCCATCATATTAATTGTTATATGATTTAAAGAAAACTAAACAACAACTTAATTGAAACATACCTAAACCTTGATTCTTGAATCACTAAATCATCAACTTGTTCTTGATAAAAAAAATCTTTTTTTTTCTTCTCTTGAAGGTTCGGTCGATCACAGGGAAAAGGGAGAGAAAAAGTGATTTAGGGTTTAATTGGTTTTGTATTTATATCCATAGAATCCTAATTAGAGTAAAACTTTGTTTCCTTTTTTTTTCTTTTATTCTAACCAGCCCACAACACCCCTTAATTATATTTTTAAAGTTTTTTATTTAATTATTAATTAACTAATTATCTTAATTACCTTAAGTTTTCATAAAAATCTAAACTAATTTGAGTAAACCTTTTCACATAAACGCAACTACTTAACTTTCTAAAAATAACTTTTCATTTCACTTTTTCACTTTCTATATTTAGGAAGTCCACTATAATTTTCCAAATTTCACTCACTTCACTTATTTCCATCATGATACATTTCCCATTAACTCTTAACACAAAATCATCAAATCATTGACGTAGCATTGCATGCTATACGCCAATACTTTCCATTATCACTATACGTGAACAAATGGAATACTTATCACTAAACACAAACGCATTCAAAATGAGATGCCCATACACCTCAAAATGATATCATGCACCTATTCAAACCACTTAGTACACATATATAACACATAGCACACAAGAATCACACACAACGAACTCTTAGCCATTTCTAATGGTATTACTAACCTGATTAAATCACGGGTGTCACAGTATCCCCTCCTTGAGGAAATCTCGTCCCAAGATTTAACTAAGAGGCTCAACAACTCGGTCCACGAACAACTGTGAATACTTAATCCTCATCTGGTATTCGTGTTCCCAAGTAAACTTAGGACCACGTTTCAAATTCCATCTAACTATCACAAGCACTATCTTCCTACGTTTCAACTTTCTAATTTTCTCGATCCATAATCTCTACAGGTTTCTCAACAAAACGAAGTGTCTTGCCAACCTTTATCTCATCCAATGACACATGCAAACTAGCACCCGCCAAACACTTCTTTAGATTTGACACATGAAAAGTGTCATGCATACTATTCAGCTCCTTAAGTAACCTCAACCTATAAGCTACAAGGCTAATCCTTTCAAGGATCTCAAAAATGGTCCTACATATCTCGGTGCTAATTTATCCTTCTTTCCAAAATGAACTACGCCCTTCCAAGGCGTCACCTTTAACAAAACACGATCTCCCACCTCAAACTCTAACAGCTTACACCCTTAATCAACATAGCTCTTTTGACGATCTCTCGTCGCTTTGGGCTTTTCCTTTACCAACACTACCTTATCAGTCGTTTCTTATACTAGCTCAAGTCCAATCAAACTACTCTCCCAATCTCTGCCCATAAAATAGGCGACCTACATTTCCTTCCATACAAAGCTTCAAATGAAGCACACTGAATGCTAAAATGATAACTACCACCAAAATCAACAACACATACCCTCATTATATCTTCCAAAGTCTGAATCATACGTTCACTTTGTCCATCTGTTTGAGGATGCTAAGCAGTACTCAAATCTAATCGCGTCTCTAACACTTTCTGCAGCGTCTGCCCAAAACTACGAGGTAAATCATCCATCTCAATCTGAATTGATCGTTACCAGAATTCCATTCCTTGCTATTATCTCATCAATATAAATCCTTGCCAACTTCACATCTTGAAATCTTCTTGTCTAGATAGAAAATGAGTTAACTTGGTCAGTCTATCGACCATCACCCAAATTACATCATACTCACTACCTTAACCTTGGAAATTTAGTGATAAAATCCATGGTGATTCTATCTCATTTTTACTTAAGTATCTTAGGCTGTTGTAGTAAGCTAAAAGTCTTTGACATTGCAGCCTTCACCCCTTAAACAAATCCGATAATTGCTAACATAGGTAGCTATATCCTTTTCTACATGTGACTATCAATACATGTCTGCAAGGCTATAGTACGTCTTATCCGCTCCCGGATGTACCAAGTACCTTGATGCATGGGCCTCATCCATCACACTTCTCACCAATAGAACCTAAATTCGATCCATAAAGTACAAACTCTCATCTCTTTTTCTTTCCATCTGTTGATCTAAACCATGTAGCCTTTCTGCGAGTACGTTCTCTTGCTTGAACGCCTCACTTTG
>BQNB010110120.1:11159-22617 GCA_026074375.1 Tanacetum coccineum
ACTACTTAGAGGGAATAATTGTGACATCCGGGACTTAGTTGACTTTGGTGTTACAATTTATATCATCACTATCATGTAAGGAGAAATACGGACATCCGGGACTTAATTGACTTTGTTGTTACAATTTATATCATATATATCATGTAAGGAGAAATGCGGACATCCGGGACTTAATTGTCTTTGGTGTTTCGGTTTCGAATTAATTGTGTACTTCAGATATTTGAGCTTCATATATCAAGACCTCTTTACACGGCTTGCAAGAAAGATTTGAATCTACTCAAGATCAGATTGCTGGTTTAGGGGGAAGCTAAGACAACATCAACACCGACATCACCAACCACACAAGCTCAAGTTACATATGTATCTGAATCTGTTCTATCCTCGAAGTTTGATGCAAAGACTTTCATAACTTAGAAAGAAAGTTGAAGCAATGCCGAAGAGTGCTTGGACAGAGAAAGATCAAATCGACATCTTCTTGAAAGAAAGAAGGTTAATGAGGAGCTTCGAAATGTTCGTTGGTGGGAGATTGTACGAAGGAGACCTACGGCTGCGACAAAAGGACCATATGATTTATCATATGTTGTTCTCATATTATAAGGTCAATCCTCGTAAATAATTTTATCTCGTGAATATGTTAATAACTAGTGTAGATTTTTTGGTGAAAAATAAGATGTGCTCGAGTACATATTTTACAAGAATTTCTTAGTAACTTCAAAATCTTTCAAATAATTATACTCGGCACCATCATATAAACCCTCAAAAGTTGAGGGGGAGCAATAATATGTTCCATTGTGCTAGAATACATCATTTTGTCCCCGAATGGTTAATCAATTGATATAACCTGGACTTAACCTGGACTTAATGTAATTTGACAGAAGTAATCAATTAAAATGGACTCGATGCACTCCACACTTAGCATGTTCTACGATTACGATGTACATGCTAAGGGGGAGCTTTTAGTGATGATTAAAACATTCAAAGTGTAAACCTTTTGATATTTATATCAAACACTTTGAATGAATTTTTCAATGATTTTGGTTTGTAATGGTGATGGAATACCCTAAAAGACCGACCATGTACTTAATTTTATAGAGTTATAAGGTGGTTAGGTATAGGTATTCAAATCCCATGATCCAGCCAGAACCGGAGGGATCTACCCAGGGATATCCACTAGTTAGTGTAGAAGTCCTTAGGTATGATTAAAAAGGAGAAAAAGTGAGAATCGGGAATAATGCTGACTGAGATGGAGCTAACACTGGAACAAACCCAACAAGGTGTTAGTTATGAAGTCTCGGTAAGCATTGAAGGGGTTGAAGAATGAAAAAGAAATGTAAGGATAAAGGGTGAAAAGAAAGAAGCCCTCCATACACTTAGGCAGAAACCGGGTCAATACATATGCTGTCAGAAACACTTAGGTGTTGTCTGACATTGAAGACAGTCATGGACCCAGTGACGCTATGCACAAACCCCTCCCAGCCACTCAAAGTCGGAAAGACTTTGTTTCAAAACTCACGGAGATACACTCATTTCTATTGACTTTCTCACTCCGAGTTAGTTGATATTGAAAAGGTGGCACTCAGCTCCAGCCTCCGATCACTAAAATTAAAAGTGCACTATTGAGTCTAGAGCCAAAAGAGATCATCCATTAATCTCATTAGGACACTTGTCATAATTTAGCTTGTTATCTCACACAATGTGAATATCAAGTAATATCATTAGAGTCCTACGCAAGATCCTTGTGATTTTGCCAGAACATCCGAGTGATACTTAGGTATTCACAATGAAGATGGAAATCCTGCTTGAGCCAACATCAAACAAGCTCATGGTAGGTGACTTGTGCGATTCTTATGAATCAAGCTTGTGACAACTGGAAAGCAACAATGGTGCGATTCTTTATGAATCAAACTTGTTCCAGGTTATGGATCAACGGTTAAAGAATTTTGAATTGCTTAAAACTCTCGATGTGTCACAAAACCACTTTAGCAAGTGACACGTCGATTGATTTTCAAATCGATTTTCTATATCAATCGGTGAGATAGTAACTCACTGGTTCACTCTTATCGTGCTGTCTGCTTTGAGACGTTCCGATAATGAGAACATGCTGAGTACGATGAATCTAATACTTATGTGTTAGAAAGATTCAATACTACAGCTGGAAATCCTGTCAAGAAGATTCTTCTTAAATTGAATCTATCTGATCACAGGTCGATCCTCACGGATTTGAAGGTTACTCCAACCAAACCTGGGCGAATGACAAAGCCATATTCGTCCCCCCGCTTTATTGCTAACTGTTTTTATGCAGGCTATTTAAAGATGGTGGTGGAGGTTCCTGATTCCAGCTGACTCACAAGATCCATAGCCACATGCTCATACCCGATAGACAAACATAAGGACTTCATGAAAGGCTCAAATACATATTTCAAGACTTCCGCTACTCTGATAACGAACGTCTTTCTCGAAGTGACGAAGTATTATAGTTAACGAATCTCAAGAAAGACGTAGCATTAAAGTTTTTCAAGACAACCATTCAAGAAAGGTATGAGCATGTTGGTTCAGAAATCACAAATCCACAAGATGGCAAAGTTTCAAGATGGCGAAGAGATTGTGCTTGGTTGATGATCTCAAGATGCTCAAGATCACAATGTCAAATACAAGTTCAAGGAACAAGCTCAATCCAGAAATCAATGATCACTACAACATACTCACAGGAGAATGTCAAAAGGACGAGCTAAAGACTAAAGACAAAGCATTGTATGCTAGGCTTAAAGTTTTGTAAAATGGAGTGACCTCCCTTAGGGGGAGATTGTTGGAAACACAAAAAGTGTCGGTCACTTCCAAGTTGTAATAGGTCTTAGCTCGTAGATTGTGTCATGTTAAGTATAGAAGCTAATCCGGCCCAAGGCCCATGGGAAGCCCATCATAGCCCATGGGCCGGCCATCATGTAACTATATAAGCCCTCTCCTAGCCTTGGAGAGGGGTTGGTTGTTTTCATTTCTTCCATATTTTCCACATAGTAATAACATCATCCATTCCATCACTTTCTCTATCTAAACATCACAACCCACATCTCTCTCTTGTTCTTGGTTTTAGATCATAAGATTACATGTTTCTTCAATAACCACCACACCAAAAATGGTAATCAATTCACCATGTCTAAACGACAAGAAATAATTGGCTATTCCGGAGCAAACGGCTACCGGTAAAGAATCAACAAATCCGTTGATGGCTGATAGTTTGCCAAAAACTATAATGCCAACCAAGTTGGTCAAGTCAAGGTATCAAACTTGAGCCAATCATAGGTATTCAACTCCACCAAAAACAAGGGATAATAAACCTTAGTATCGAAGCAATTCGATCAAGGGATTCAATCCCTAAAAATGGTGAAAAATATCAGTGTATAAAGCCTTCAAAAATTGCTAACTCCATATGCATTTTTGAGGGGGAGAAAGACACACTGATACGAACTTCAATGCTAAACCACCACTACAAACATATCCTCATATCACAAACACCACAACTCTCACTCTCACAACACAAAGCAAAACAACTCTCACTCTCACAACACAAAGCAAAACATAACCATGTCACCCTCACAACACAACACAAAACAAACAACAAACACACAAAAAAACAAAAACAAAACCCACTTGCAAAAAAAATAATCACATTAACAAAACCAGCATCTGAACCAAAGGACACAAACCCAAGGTAGCTGAATTCGCCGGACCCGCTGAAAGATGGGTATTTGGTTTAAAAATTAGTAAAAGCTGATTGGGGTACGTGAAACTTTGAAGAAACTAATAAATAAAACTATTTATTAGTAAATCTTAATATAGGCTGAGCCTAGACGGATCGGATAATTTCAAGGAGCTGTTTAAAACATCATTTCAGGTGATACATATGTGTTGGGTTCATTATTTGTTTAGTTTTTTTAATCAGGAAGTACTCATTGTATATGTGACTGATCACCACACCTTGGACCCTAAAACACAAACAATTCCCACATAAACCACAACCTCTGACTCAAACAATATCCACTGAAGTGAATAGCATGGCTAAACTGTCTTTACCGAACTCGTTGAACCAGTCATTGACATGTGTTGCTAAACTAATGAAGCCTCTTAATCCTTCATATGTGAATCTCAAAGAGGTTTATTAGTATATCTTGTTTAAGGTTTAAGAGTTTATTTGTTTTGCAACAAAACAATAAAGAATAAGTATGTATCTTTTTATTTTTTATTATTCTTTGTTGTAACATAGTATGTAAAAAGACGCCTTTATGCTCACTTACTGCTAATTGACTTAGGCTATATTTCTATTTAAATAAGGGGAGATTGTTGGGCCAATTTAGAGCCTAATTGTCCCTTGTACAGGATTTGTATGAAATATATATCCTAAGTGTAAAAAAATCGATGAACTTAAATAAGATCAGCGAGTCATCCTCGAGATGTTCTTCAGAGGCTAAAGAAAGTCTCATCAAAACCTGAGGCGGACCTCAGCGAGTGAAGAAAGAACCAAGATCAGGATGATAAAGTCAGTGAGTATTGGAAAATGGCTCACTGACTCTCGAAGACCATCTCTGAATGAAGTCTGAACATATTGACGGGAACTTACATTTAGCAAAAATCAGTAGAAGACAAAAGGTACAAGTGGAGGCTTGTACTTTATTAAAGGTTACTTAAAGGAAGGCAAGAAAGGACAAGAGTGGTTACCTTGACTTTAATGAAGCTTCACATGGAAGCTTCACTTTCCCACTATATATATATATATATATATATATATATATATATATATATATATATATATATATGTGTGTGTGTGTGTGTGTGTGTGTGTGAGTGTGTGTTGTGTGTGTGTGTGTGGTAGAGGTGGACTCTCGTGAGGCGTATGTGTTTACTTGTAATAGAGATAGTTAAGAATTCTTACACACAAAAAACACACAATGTATTAACTTAGTGGTAGGGTTCTCCTCCCATTGGTTCATTAGCAAAGCTATGAACAATGGGAGTATAGTTTGTCATTCAATATCCTGGTTGTTGGTCCGCAAACAACCAGGTGCACTTGTAAATCATATATTTATTCTAATAAGATTTATAAAGCATTGAAAAGTACAAATGGTGGGGTTTCGTGTTGAATATATTAGATATTACACGATTGTCAAGGACCAACAAGTGGTTCCATTACCGGGAACACAAAGCAAAACATAACCATGTCACCCTCACTCTCACAACACAAAGCAAAACAAAACAACTCTCACTCTCATTGTGGGTATGGTTTTTTATTTGTGATGGTGTGATTGTTTTGTGTTTGTGGTTTCGTTTCTAGTATGATGTTTGATATGGTTTTTGATTTGTGATGGTGTGAAGGTTTTGTGTTTGTGATTTCATTTATGATGGTGTGAAGATTTTGTGTTTGTGGTTTGATTTCTGCTAATGAATCCTTGATAAGTGTGCTTTTCCCCCTCAAAAGTTGCAATACAAGCAGCTTTTGATCGTTACACTCTTTGGAAGACACCCCTTCAAGTTTAGCGGTTAAATGGTTCAGCAAAGATCAAATCACTCACTGTTAAACCCGTCACAAAACAATGAACATAATAACCTTATATTCTTGATTCATCTGACCTGTTTCAGCAATTTAAAGTTAAGTCTCTAAAAAGTGCACGGGTTTGCTAACCTTGGATTGTGCTGACATTGAACCAGACGTCTGATGGTTCAGTGGGTTTAGGCACACCTCCGTTTCAGAGGGTTTACTTGTCTTCTTATTCATCAGTTAAACACCCCCACTGATGTTTACACTTGTTTCAGCACCATCATAACATTACTCATTGAAGCTCGATCTGGCGTTTATACACCTTCTATCAGCTCCCATTCATTTACTTTGGGTCAGAGATCATGGGTCAGCGACCATGGGTCCTTGAGATTCTTGAATGGAAATGGGAAGGGATAGAAATGGATTTTGTGACTAAGTTACCAAGGACTAGTAGTAGGCATGACACAAGTTAGGTCATTGTGGGCTGATTAACTAAGTCTGCTCATTTTCTACCTATTGCGTGAGGAATATTAAGTTTGATAGGTTGTCTAGGCTATATCGAAGGTGATTTTTACAAGGCATTGGATGTGCCGATCTAGATCATATCTGATCGTGATAGTTTGGATAGTCGGGTTTTTGTAGGTGAGAAATCACCATATCTTTCATATACAAAAAAATTGCCTTTTTAAATAGAACAAATTGTGCAAATTATGCTTGTATATTGCTTGTTTTGTCATTTGTGATGTGTAGGTACGGATATTTCAAAATACAAGAAAACGGTCAAAACCAGACAAACACGAACACGGGAACGGATAAAGTGCACAAGAGTCGGTCGTTTTCTTGCAAAGGTCATCAAAAGTCACCTTGGATGGTCACAATAGGTCAACTCTAAAAATGGACCCAAAACCCTCAAAATACCAAAAAGAGCCTTATTGTTTAAATAATTTCACAAAAGTCCCAAAAATCCTAACGCTGTTAGTCCATGACTAACGGTCGTTATCCTTTAATAATAAACACTTTTTACCAAAATCTTTTACCAATAACCAGGCCCAGCCCTTTTAATAAAACCATGGCCAAATGACCCGCAGCCTTGTTAACTCGTTTTAACCAGGGTCAAACCATATGTACTAAAGTAAATAGGCGCGAATGGGTGTAACTGTTTACCCATCGTCCCAATTCAACCCTGTGTAAAAATTCATGTGTAAAAACCAACGCTCTCTTAATTAAGCTATGTGGCCAAAAGATACCAAGTACTAAGTGCCAAGTCATCAACAAATACGTCACCAAGAGCTCTCATTGGTTAACATGTACAAAGGGAATGACATGCAAATGCAAGCAAACATACCTTTGGATGGAAAATTTACACTAAAACAAGTATAAAAGAAGCACATAGCCTCTGACATAAGGATTGCCACGCTGGCAATCCGTGTGCTCACTTGTTGATCCAACGGTCAAAATGAAGTATCCAATGATTGGAAAGAATGGAGGGTTCAGATTAAGAGGAGCGTTCAACAGACTTGAAGACCTAGAAGAATCCTTTCTCTCCTATAAATACAAGGCTCTCCTTACTCACAGGGGGAGATAGTTAGTTAGTTTTATTAGCTTTTTAGAGTAGCTTTTAAATTGTAATTTTCTTTTAAAAAATAATGTTTAGCTTATTGTAATCTCTATTTCAACTTGTACTCAGCTTTATTATCAATAAGAATTCAAAGTTTTCTATTTGTGCAATTGTCTTTTCGTAAATCTACTTTTATGCAAAAATATAGTTTAAAAAGCTTTAACTGTTTCATAAGCTCCCATTCTCTTTTATAAGCTCTTATCTACTCTTAAACTGGCTATTTACTCAACTAAGCTCTCAAAAGCTTAGTTGAGCTTATCTTACACAAATCCTCCCTTAAATTTTACCACAGCATAATAAGGAAGGGAAACCAGACATGGATGGGTTTCCAGGACCATACCATCTTATCTTAGGATAAGCTGGAGCTTGTTGATAGCTCAAATGAGCCTTTTATAGCCTTTTTTAGTACAGAGGCTTATGTAAGTCTTCATTTACCTTTTCTAGCTTTAAATCTGCTACGTAGCTTAATTTTGCTTAATTTCTACTTGTTGTTGTTTAGGTAGCTTATTTGTGCTTATTATAGTTTATTTATGCTTATTGTGTTTAATTTGTAGTTTAAAATCTTTAGTTTTCATAATCTGTCTTAAAATAGTGAGAAAAACCAAAAATAATTAGCATAAGTAGTTAGCTTACAATTTTGGCTTATTTGATTGCTTATATTGGTTCATTAAGGTTGTTATAAGCTGTCTAATATCTGGTATTTGATTTATGTTCTTTAAATCTCATTTTGATAAGTTGGATATGGATTTGATGATTATAAAGGGGTGTTTGGGTCAAGCAGTGCTAACTCAAGTTAGTACTGCTTGAGTCCCATTGGTCCTTTGTTATCATTTAAATCTCTTATTTGAGTTTATCATTGATTGATTTAAGAGCTTTGTTAGCCTAATTCAGTTTAAATCATAGTTAGTTAGAATTAGTTAAGTTTCTGTTCGAATATAGTTAGTAGATTAATCATTTTAAGCTCAAGTAGTTTCTAGTTGTTTTCATTGCATAATTTGTTTTCAATTTGGTATTTTAAAGAAGTAGAGTCTAACTCTTAAGCCTGCACTTGTAAAATATGGATTTGGGTCAACTTTGTGCAAACTGCATCAGAAGTGACAAGTAGACAATTAGGCCTTTTATTTCAAAAACTTGAAAATCAGTACTATCTCTTCTTCAGCATTTTCTATTAACTTTTTCTTTGCTCATTTGATTTTCAAATACTGTTTTAAGTAGCTTAAAGGCCAAGCTTTAAATAGGTGTAAGGCTTATTTCCATAAGAATCCATCTTGTTGCTTAGTTTTAAGCCCAAAAGTGTCCTATAGGCTGTTTGACTGCTAGTTTTTTACTTAAGTGCTATTTGGCTTATTTGTACTTATCTGCTTAATTTCCTAACTTATTTAGGTCTAGTATTGCTTATTATTTTAGTGTAAGCCCATTTTAGCTTATTCATCTTAGGTTAGAGCTTATTATAGCTTATTTGCATCATAGAGTAAAATCTTTTAAGTTTTATAGCTTTTAAGTAATCTGTCTATTTTAGCTTATTGTAGCTTAAGTTCTTTGCTTATTTTTGAAAGTTTGTGCTTATTAGGTATAGTTGAATACATGTGATAGCTTATTTCTCTTTTAGGATGGCTTACTAGTGCTATAAAAGACCAAACAGTTAGTATGATTTAGAATTAAGAGTTAAGCTTATTCTGTCATCTTAAGTGCTTATTCTAGTGCTTATTTGTGGTTTATAAAAGTAGTTGTTTTGCAAAAGTTACTTATTTTTAAGTGTTTTATAAAGTTATGAAAAATGGAATTTGCAAAAACACTTGGGATAGTGGGAAGTCCCGGGTGAGCAAGGCTCGAACCCGGGACCCCTACCACCATCAACCAAGTGTTTTAACCCAACACACTCAACCATTGTGCTACAATAGCTCATCCGTGAGAAGTTGCATTCGTTTATTATTTATACACATTTTAGCTCTTTTAGTTTATAAGCTGTTTTGGCTTATTACACAGCTTATTCGATAAGCTGTGATTCCAAGCTTATTTTTCTTAGATTCTACACTGTTCAAGCTACTTTTCATGATTTTTTCAGATTTTTTATAAATAGTTTAGTATTTTTAAACATTTAATTTCATTAAAATCGTTTTTAATTCATAAAAAGTTATAAAAAAGTCAAAAAATAATAATTCTTTTTTAGAAAATTTTCTTTTAACATTTAGAACCTAGGAAAAATATATTTGCTTTCGTAGGGTTAAAATTGCAAATTTTTGATTTTTAAAGAACGGAATTGAACCCCGTTCATATTTTTAGTTAAAAAAACTCTTTTGTTTTTTTTTCTAGTTTTTTTTGTCCTAGCTTTTTAGTCAATTAAAACTTATAAAAACCAAAAAGATCATTGTAGGACTTAATTTTGTTGATTTAAGGTTTTTAGGTCCCGTTTAAGATTCTCGAATTGCATTTTTAGTTAAAATTTAATTTCACGTTATTGTAGTTAGGTTTAATTGTCTCTTTATTTGTTCCCTATTAGGATTGTAGAAAAAAAATCATTTTCGAACCAATTCAAGTCATTGTCCAAATAACAAACGAGGTCTCAATTTCATAAGTCTATGGGAGAACGACCCGGTAATCACTTACCGGTTTCTTACGTGTGGTATTTTTGTGAGGATTTTTGCTCTAAATCTTTGTCCTCAAGGATTTTTAGTAAAGCTTTTTATACTTTGATATTATTACGTATTAAATTGAACGATCAATTTTTGGCGCCGCTGCCGGGGATTTGTGATTAAGATTCCTTCGTTTTTAGTTTGTCGATCGTGATTTGGAGAACCTTTCGTCTTCGAAAATTACGCTTTTAAGAAAATCAAAAATACAAAAAAAAAAAAATTAAAAATATAAAAAGTAAAAAATATTTTTCTTTTCTTTTTAGTATAAGTAGAAGATTAATAAATAAGAAAAGTACAAAAATTTTTGCTCTTCCGGATTTTTCGAATTTTCTTATGAATTCATTAATATAATTTTTTTTAACAAAGTTGGTAAAAGAACACCAACAAATAATACCTCCAACTGAGGTATTATCCCTCAATAAGCATCCGAACCTAAGATTAAAAAATTTACCGTTTGTGTCACTTACGAAAAAGGCGCACCTCTTTTGTAAAATTTATTTTACTTAAGAGAGTTACCCTAAGTTTGTTGATTATTCGGTAAACAAAAATATTTACTTTTCTCATTTCTTTTCTCATTTCATTTGTTTTGATTAGTGCATGCGCACTAGAAATTCCAATTTTCCAAATAATTCAAACGTAACCATTCCGAGACGTCGAAATAAAGGACGTGCTCCAAACATAGTCAAACCCGAGCTTCGTACTATCGTTGCACCAATGGCGGAACGTACAATGGAAGAGCTACTCCGAGCACCCACGGAAGGGTATGGAGAAGCTATCATTTTACTCGAAATTAATGCGGATCATTTTGAAATTAAGACGAATTTGTTAGCCTCAAAATATTGAGCCGAACATGAAGTTCGTTCATTACGTGTATTAGTCTCGGTCGTTCAATCAGTTAACGTTGTAATAGAATAGTATAGGAAATCGGGCTCGTTAGTTAATCTAATATTGTATATGTTTCGGGTTTAATCCCAAGCAAGTCCCGAGCCCGGTCCGAGTTATTTAACCCACACATTTACTTAAACGTGACGGGGTATATATATATCTTTTCCACTTGGAAAAGATATCTAACTCTTTCATTTCTAAGATATTCTTTCTAATAATATCTTTCTTTCTCTCTAACCTCTCTCTTGTTTCTCTCTCTAAAACCTTCATTTCTTCTTCTCTTTTCTTCTTCGATTCGTTATATGTTATGAAGTGATAATTGGGATCCTACATTTAGCATCAGAGCTACAGTGGATTTGTGTATGATTCATGTGGCTAAACAAGATCAAATTCGTGATTTATTAAGTAACTTTATTTGTTCTTGGTTCAAAAAGTCTAACCTTGATTTTTATGCATAGATGTGTTTATGTTTATGTGTTTAAGCAAGATCTAGGCATAAGGTAACTAGTTGTGCAAGAAAAATCAAGTTAAAAGGTCATAAAGGGTTTAATTTTGGTGATTTTGTGTGAAAAATACGTATTTTGCTCGAAGAGAAATATGTAGGTATGAATGAAGCGAAATATGTTTTGAATGAAGCGAAACATGTTTCAAGCGAAATATGACAGGTTGATTTGAAGCGAAATATGTCATTTTGAAGAGAAATATGCATTTCAAGCGAAATATGTTTCTAGTCACAAGCAAAATATGTTTGTTTGTTTCAAGCAAAATATGCAAAAAGATACAAGCGAAATA
>BQNB010110121.1:0-19993 GCA_026074375.1 Tanacetum coccineum
AAATATGTTAGACTAAAAAAATTGATCAGACGAACAATACTATCACGTTTTAACAGGCGAGCAATACTTAGGAGCTTGTTCAGGCGAACAATACTTAGGAATTTGTTCATGCGAACTATACAAGAATTTTGAACAGGCGAACTATAAGTTTAAATCTTAACACAGACGAACAATACATTCAAGTTTACACAGGCGAATAATACTTAGGAATTTGTTTAGGCGATCTATACATAAATTTTGAACAGGCGAAGTATACACTCAATTTTACACAGGCGAATTATACATGCTATAAAGGCGACCTATACTTGATTTTTTTCTAGAAGAACTAATCTCGTTATCTTGGTAATCTAATCCAATAACCTTATCTAAGTATAATTAATCCCTATCTTGTCACTTAGTGATTGATTTAGGTTTAATTTTCCTTAGAAATCTTTAGTAATTGCCTTGATTTCAATTTGTTGGCCTATCGTCAATGTGGTATATGAGTGTGTGCTTATCCTGTTTGCATGTGTATTAGTTCTTTGCATTGTGTGCATGTGTATCAATTTGTTGCCTAGTAATTGTTTTCCTATCCTCTGTTGTAAATCCTGTCATGCATCCATAACCATTTTCCATGGTCTAAATTGTCTATCTGTTATATATATATTTGTTTGTATATGAACTGTATATGACAAATCTTAGCAGAATCATGTCTTCCATCACTGCTCAACAAACCAAGCTTGATATTGAGCTTGTTCCCAAGGAGAATAGACTTGATATCGGAAAATGCAATGGAAGAATCCCTCGAGGATTGACACCAAGAGAACCCACATTTCAAGTCGTTCTGGATGCTATTGCACTCACTCTATGTTATCCTGCATTTCTCATCACTGCTGATGTCCCTGAAGTGTACATGCATCAATTCTAGAATTCTGTGTACAAGCATGACACCTTCTACAGATTTAATCTTGACAAGAAGAAACGATTCAAACTTACTTTAGAAGTTTTCAGAGATAACTTTCAGATTTTCCCAAGAGTACCGGGTAGAGACTTTGATGCCCTTCCTTCTAAAGAAGACACTGTGTCTTTCTTAAGAGAACTTGGTCATACTAGGGAGATCAATTCACTCAATGATGTTGTTGTCGATCAGATGCATCAACCCTGGAGAACTTTTGCTGCTCTTATCAACAGAGGTTTATCTGGAAAGACTAGTGGTCTTGACAAGCTTCGTCTCTCCAGAGCTCAAATCCTTTAGGGTATGTTCTATTAGAAAAATGTAGACTTTGTGGAATTACTTTGGGAAGACTTCATCTACCAGATTGAAAACAGAGTCTACAAAAAGCAAGAAAAGATGTACTACCCTCGATTCACCAAAGCTATCATTCACCACTTCCTTATTCAAGAAAAGACACTTTCCTGGAGAAACAAAATTGGGATGCACACCTCCAAAGATGACTACTTGATTAACTCCTTAAGATTTGTCTCTGCTAAAGAATCAACTCAGATCTATGGAGCTATTCTTCCTGAATGTTTGACCAGTCCAGTGATGAAGGAAAGTAAAGCTTACAAGACTTATCTAGGCTATGCTACAGGTGTTGTACCTCCCAAGATGGCTCAAAAATTTAAGAAAGCTTCTCCATCTAAGAAAGACAGTGATCTAGTCCCTGTAGATGAAGAACCTGTCCAGAAAGGCAAACGAGTTAAGAGACCTGCCAAGAAGTCTACAACTAAGCCAGCAGCAGGTGTCGTCATCAGAGAGGCTCCTGTGGAAACAAAGTCTAAAAGTAAGGAAAAGGAAAAGGTGGATGTTACTCGTGGGAAAGGAATTGAATTGCTATCTGAAGTAGCTTTGACTGAAGAAGCTCAGATGAAAGAAGTAAGAAAGAAGAGCTTAAGGGACTTTCACAAGACACATCCTAGTGGTTCTGGTACGGTTGCCGAAAAACCACAAAGTTGCTTAAACGTGGGCCAACTGTACCACTGGTTGGCCGAGTCAACCACTTTATCTTTCTAAGCTATACACCTCCAAAAAGCCCAAACAACCATTCTTATTTATAACAACAGCCCAAAACACCAATGCCCAAACACCCTTATATCTCACGTTAACATTTCTTTTAAAACCTTACCCCGTTAGTCCTTGTAAGGATCTAACCGGTTGCAATCCATCATAAACCAACAAGGGGACAATTTGGCAAAACTCTAAGGTCGGATTGGTTGTTATACCTTTATAACCTTCGATGGGGTGCCTTTCTTGCATTTCCCAAACTTTAAAATGGTGAGCGGGAAACATGTACATCCCTTTTTGTGTCCTGTCTCACTACCGCCAAGATTACAAGCCAATGTTCCCTTTCTTCTCTATGTCGACCAACTTGATATCCCCAATTGCCGCACCTTGTGGCGCAATTGTCTAAATATCACAGATTCGTCAAGAATAAAGACAGGAATTTAAGGGCTTATGTCATTTGGCTTTTGGGAGGACACTCAAATTGATGGCTTTAGATTGCTGTTTGTGACCTCTCTCCACAGAAAATTGCTGAAAGCGTGCTCACAAAGAAAGCACACCTCCTAGAACCTTCATTCGATTAGTATAAATAGGCTCATTTGTAAGCCTTTGGGCATCTAGTTTTTTTTCGTAGTTTCGGTTGAGATTTAGTTTTTCAGCTTATTGTGAATGTTTTCTTGAAAGCCTTTCGTAAGGTTTTTAAGTTTAATGAGAAGATTGAAGTTTTTGTTTTTATGTTTTACCCCGTTTTTAAGTTAAAGTGTTTGATTGTTTAAAACTGTTTTATAAGCTCTCAAAAGCTCTTTTTATAACCTTCTTAAGCTGTTACTTAAGTCTTACAAAACTTTTTCATAGTTTGTAAGGTTTAAGTTTATTTTACCAAAAATCACTCAAAAAAGCTTTTTGAATGATAAGCCGGATTTGGATGGGCTTATGGACACTACTAGCTTATCTTTGATAAGCTAGAGCTAGTAGATAAGCTCTTTTGAGCTCATTTGCCCTGTTTTGAGCAAGGGCCTTTGTAAGTTTCATTTTTCCATTTATAGCTTATTTACTATTCAACTGCTTATTTGTGCTTATTGTCTGCTTATATTTTCTTATTTGTGTTTGCTAATGATGTTTAATGCTATTTATGCTTGTTTTATAGTTTAGAAATCATTTGTTTGAGTTTTCATATAAACTGTCTTAAAATAGCCTATAAACTAGCACAATCTGTTTTAGCTTATTTGAGTGCTTATTTGTTATTGAGTTTTGCTTAATATTGATAATATAGCTTATTTAACATCTGGTCTTGGTTGTTTGTGGCTTAAATCATTCTAAATCAAGTTTTAAAAAGGTTTCATAAACTTAAAGGGGTGTTTGGTTTAACTGATTTTGAAGGTCAAAATGGGTCAAAATGAGTTTTTACTCTTGGGTCAGTTTAGTTTAGCTTAAATTAGTCCAAAATTTTAGTTTGTTTAAGTTTTTAAGTGTTAAATCTCATTTTTAAGGTTTTAAGAATTTGTGGTTTGGATCTGTTAGGTTAAAGCTTATTTTATTGGCTTATTTGATTGTGCTTTTGCTTATTGAGATTTTGTGATGTTTTTGAGTTTGTCTAAGTGCTAAAACAGGTTAGGAACAAAGGTCATAGGCCTGCATTTGTTAGTTTTGTGTTTTGCCAAAACTGTCAAATATTGCTAAGTGTTTAAATTTTTTTGAGAAATTGCTTTTTCAAATGCTTGTTGTGGATTATTGTGAATTTCAAAACTCTTTTTGATTGTTGATTCTTGTTCTTTGAGGTCTAAATTTAATCTGTTTGTAGGTTATATAGTCATAAGGATCTGTTTGTTTGCTTATTTTTAAGCTCAAAATTGGTGATTTGTTAAGATTGCAAAAGTTTGTAAAAAATTGTCTAAGTGTTGAATCTGTGTGAGATGCCTTTTTAATGAAGCTTTTTAAGTGCTTATTTGAATTTCAAATTGCCAATCAAAAAAAAATAATCAACAATACTAAAAATTCCCAACAACACCTAATACACACCTCCCACCTCCCACCTTCACCCCAAAATAATCAACAAAAACCCTCACTCACCCTACCCCTCAAAATTCAATAAAATAACACTAAAAATTCCCCCCCTTACCACCCCCCAAATCAACAACACCCATACAAACATCATTAACCAATTATAACACCCATAAAATCCAACCAACACAACTTCCCCCCACTATAACACTCCCAACAACTAAACTTAAACTCCCCCCCCCCCAAAACCCTCAACAAAACACAACTTAAAATATGTCCCCAACAACCTCCAACAAATCCAAACTCCAAGACCCCACCAAAACCTAAAACCCACCTCCCCCCCCCAACAAATAAATCCCACCACTCTCCCACCCTCATCATATATATATTATACACCCCCCACCCAAACTCCCAACCACCAAATTAATCAACAAACACTACACAAACAATCAAACACTTAAAAGTCCAACTCTCATCTTATAAATCAATACTACACTATTTTTTATATCTATTTCAACTATCAATGACAAATCTCAACATACATCAAAACATTAAAACTAAACTAAACTTATGTATGAGATAATAGTTGATTATCTAAATAAAATCAAACCCAACCACCAAATATCAAAATACAGCCCCAATCAACAAATATCAAAACATCCCCCATAATCAACACCCCCATTCGCTCCCACCACCACCTAACACATATCATAAATTTCAACTTGTCTTGTGTATCACTAGTGTGTCCCCCTTATATCCATTCTCTAACCCATGTTTTCTCTCATGACTCTATAACTCCACTACTCATCTCGCTCTGCCAAAGATAGGCTACTTCCCCCCACTGTTATATATGATGCAAAGATCTCTCCACTCCTAACACCCACACTTAGATAGAGAGAGTATCAACACTCAACAGAGTCACACTCATGCCCTCCATTTTACCAAAAACTGTTATACACATCATAATGTAAACACCCATACCATAGAAGAATGTCCTCTCGCACTTAGTAGGAGAGCACGACTCTATTTATGCGCGACCTCAATATCTGATGTATGTACACGAGACTAGTCCGCTCCTATAGAAAGAGACTACCTTTGTGTGTACAATCAAGACCTCCCCAAGAAAATATAGAGATGAGAGAGAAGTAATCTATTTATTTTTTCATACAAACCCCTTCAACAACTCACACTCAACTAGCACTCACTATTAAAAGATAGTAGAGATCCGTATAAGAAGGAGGGTATGACTTTGACAACTGTAGACAGCCATATAGTAGAGAGTTCTATAGTGTTGTGTGCATGATAGGGAGCTAGACTGCTCAGAGAGACAGTAAAGAGATCTCGCTGTGTTGTGGTGTGTGTTTTTGGACTGGCAATATCTGATTTAGATCGCTAATAAAGTATACATCGATCCATCCCAGCATATAACATATCGCTCAATCGACCATCACAAAAAATTAGGCATAGAGACAGAAAGAAAGAAAATGATAAAATACTCAATACTCCTACCGCGTCGGAGGTTAGCAGATGAGAATCTGCAAGTCTCAAAAAAACTGGAGATCAATATATTTCTGTGATTTTATAGTTGTAGAAGTAAACTCCAAATAAGCTGTCTATCCCCACTACTTATACACATCTCCTGAAAAGACCTGTGCTAGATAATGCCTCTGTTCAGAGTGAATTGTGAGTTGTGTGTGGTGAGATCTATCTGTGAGTGAGTGTATGTGTGATTGCGTTCGTTGATGTGCTGCGTGGAGTGAGTAGTTGTAGATTAGGTGAGATTTTTAGAGTCTCAGTGTATAGGGTCTTGTGAGAGACACGCTTGGTTATTGAGAGTTAGTTTGTGTGTACACGGATCCTTCGTCGTGATGTTGTGTTTGGTTGTCTAGTTTTGCTGTGTGTTATTTATTGTGCTGGTTGTTCTTTCGCGCTTTTTGATTACACATCCACTTACCTAATGATTATAAAACTGTATATGGCAACTCTCACATCAGAATTAATAGTGAGAGATTCGTCTTCAATCAAAATTTTAGGTACGCTATTCGCTCGGACGCTTCATGTGTGGTGTAGAGTATTGTATTGAGAGGTGGTGAGAATTTAGCGTGGGTGGTGTCGTGTGTTGTTGTGTTGCATAAGTCCTCGGTGGCGCGCTCTTGGCAGTTTGAGAGGTGTGCGTTCGCGCTTCTCGAAGTGTTGTTTTGCTTCGTCATACGTTTTTTTAGTATGTTTTTTAGTTTATAAGACATGAGAGTTTTGTCATAATGTGTGTGTCCTTTTCTAACGTCTACTTTATGGCGAGTGTATAATGGTTGTTGGTGTGTTATTTATAGGTTTTATCTTGCACAGTACTTGTTTGTGGTGTGTGGGGAGTAGAAACTATAGTGTGTGTTGTCTATATTGTCTTAGTGTGTTTTGTGTTTAGGATGCTGTCGGGGAAATCTTCATCTTATCGCTTGCACTCGACAAGAGATTCAGTTCATTATGAATCGTATATGTGTGCTCTATCGCTCGCATTGTCATAGCGCTAGCATGTATGATGTTATGATGGTGTGTGTGCTAGACGCGGACGTCGCAAGGTTGAAGCCGATCTGTCGCGGTGGGTTTCAATTTGGGGGCATATTGTTCAGTGACGCGAAATTGAGGGTGGGAAACGAGTATCGCGTCTGCCTGGGGAATGCAATTGTACGGGCTTTGTGCACTCCCATAGGCAATCCGTCTAGGATATGTTACTTAATTGTGATGTTTTATTGTTCTGTTTGTGCGTTGATTCTTACCTCAGCTTTTGCATGTGTAATGTGTGTCGTTGATTGTATATTGCTTTCTATAAGTATTTTATATTGTAGAGGATTGAGTTGGATAGGAGTTTTTGTGTGTAGAGATGTTGATTTGGATTTGTTAATGGTGGGAGTCAATAATTATCGATTTTTGGCGCCGCTGCCGGGGAGGATTGTATACGATTGTTGAGCCATTTGACAATTTGTGTTTGAAGATCCTTCCGTGTGAAGTTATTTTGTTTATTTTCATATATAATAAGAACGAAGATAACTCAAAAAACATTTTTTCTTTTCCTGTTGTTTATTAGTGTAATTTATAATATAAAAAAAACCATTTTGCTTAATACATTATTAAGAGGTAGAGAGGATAGTATGTTGTTGATCCATTAGTGAGTGAGATGTGGTGAGAGTGGTGGTGTAGATAGATTTGTTAGGTATCGAGAGTTTCGCGTGTGTCGGTGTGAGATGAGAGAGAGACAGATGAGATTTAGATATCATGTGTGTTGGATAGAGTAGAGGGATCGAGATGTGCGGCGCGCTCGCAGATATCAGACGTTAGCGATGGTGTGGTGTAGAGGTCACTGAGTTTAGAATAATGCAGTAAAGGCATATAATACATTTCAAACTGAATATTATCCATTAATAAGTTCCCGAACCAAAGAATCAAAAACTTACCTTTTGGGTCTCTCGCGAGGTACGGCTCACCTTCTTTAGTGTTGTGATAGCTGAGAGTGTGTGATAGTGATATCAGGAGTAGTGAAGTCTCATCGCAAACTCCCGCTTAACGCTTGTTGTGACGTTGTATGTGTCTATTGTTTGTGATCTAGTGTGGTACCGAGAAGAAGAACAGGAGAGGATTAGCTCGAGTTGAGATTGATTAGGCGATTTTAAGTCGTGTCGCTAGATCTTTCTTGATCATCTCATTGTCCGTTATTAAACTATATTTAGAGTGTGTGGAAGATACATTTTTGAAACAAACCAATAAAAATAAAAAATCAAAAAAGATATAGAGAAGAATGTTGTGTAAGAGGAGAGATATGAGAGAAAAGTTATAGAGAGTAGGATAAATGCCCGAGGTGGATAAAAAAATGTGATGTGTGTGAGTAGAGTAGTATAGAGATGAGTAATTTGTTTGTGTTTCTCTTTTTACATTTTAGTGCATGCGCGACTAAGAGACTGCTCGGGGGTGTTGGTGTATTCTAGATTATCTCTGTAATTCTAAGACCGTCAAACAACAATAAGAGTCAATTTGACTTTTGTTGAACCATTTAATCTTGTGGAACCAATTGAAAATCAAGCTCCTCCCGTAGTTACGATGGATGATACTCGTACTATGGCTCAATTGCTCGAAGCACTCACCGTGGGTTACGAGGATGCCATCATTATGCCCGAAATCACCGCGAGCAACTTTGAGCTTAAGCACGGTTTACTTACCCTCGTTCAAAACAAAAAATTCTTCGGACATGACAAAGAAAACCCTCATGCTCACATATGATATTTCAACAAGATCACTTCTACGATGAAGTTCCCGAACGTCCAGAGTACGTCGGTTAAGCTTATGCTTTTCCCATTTTCCCTCGAGGGTGCCGCCCGAATTTGGCTTGAAAAAGAACCCCCTCGATCGATTCTCACATGGGATGATCTTGTTTCGAAATTCATCAACAAATTCTTCCATCCTTCCTAAAACAACAAATCTTCAAAAATGAAATCACGAGATTTCAACCAAATAAATAATAAAAAACCGGGGGGGGGGGGGATTTGATTGAACTTTCTTATCGAGGCATGAGACCGATTCAATGATTCTTCTTCGGGACATGCCCACATCTTGGATTTTCAGGAGTTACATCAACTCGATACTTTCCTATAAATGCTTTGAACTCTAATGATCAAGATTAGTTGAATTCCGGCCTGCGATTGGTGGTAACTTTTTTTGGATTAATGCACCAGTGATTGATTGCCTAAGGATCATTGAAAGCAAATCATATGTTTGGGGGGTAAAAAAAAATATAAAAAAAAAAATTCACGTAACAAACCGTTGTTGGGTTTGGTTTTTGGCCAAAAAAAAAAAGCCCCCAAAAAAAAAAAAGGGGGGGGGGGTTTTGGGGGTGATAAGTGGCCGAGCAGTTTAACCCGGTATTTCTCTCCCGATGTTGTCGAACTTATAGATATGGGTGAAACGCTTTTATCTTCTCGAGATAAGAAAAATAAAATCCAAGCTCCGCTCCCGTGAAGCGGTCGATGGATATGTTAATGTGTGTTACTTGCTTGGTCGGTGCTCATTCTTACCATAATTGTTTCCCGCCAACGATGGCACAACGTTTATCGTTTGACAATATTCAAAGAATTTGTTTCCCAAGCCGCCACAGCTAATCTTCAATCAAGGAAATACCGGTTACGAGCCCTATTCTAATCAAATTTCGATGACCAGTACCCGGTTTGGTTTTATTCCTCACGTTCAAAAACCAGGAAATAACCATAACCGTTACAGCCAAACCGGGGAAGGAGGAAATAATATTACTACCAAAGGCCAATATTTATCGCAACCCTACTCGATTAATCAACCCCGGTTCATCATAGCCCTATACTTACCAAGCTCCGGCTCCATAAACACTACAGGTGTGACAAAGAACCGATTTTTGAAAAGCTACGTCAAGGCTAATGATGTCGGTTTATGCAAGACCAAACACACAAAACTTGCAAATCAATTATGACCAATTTAACGGACATGCTTTCCAAATTCATGAATTCTAATACCGCCTCTACTTCAGGTTCAGGGACACTCCCTAGTAATACCATTACTAACCCGAAGGTCGATTTGAAGGGTTTTTACACCACTCCGAAATCGGTGTTTGCTTATCAAGGACCCACGTTTCCTACTACTTCTTCTTCTCCTCCTAAAAGTAGTGAACGTGAAAACCGAGTTGACAAAGGACACTCGGTTGCCTCCTACAATATAACGGACAAGACAACAAGACGTTAAACCTCCGGTTGTCCAAGTTCAACCTCAAGTACCAAATTCTGAGCCTGTTGTTGCTCCCGTTAGTGCTCCGATGCCTAACCCAAAACCGTCAATTCCGTATCCTTCGAGATGTAATAATGAAAGGCTCCGTGAAAAAGCTAACGACCAAATTGAGAAATTCTACAAAATCTTTAAAGATTTGAGTTTCGAAATTAGCTTCACGGATGCTTTGATTCTTATGCCAAAATTTGCCTCGACTCTTAAAACCTTAATTAGAAACAAAGAAAAATTAAGTGAATGGGCTAGTACTCCTTTGAATGAGCATTGTTCGACAGTTATCCTCAATAAGTTACCCAAAAAAACTGGAGACCACTGAGAACGCGTTTAAATTTCTTATACCGTGTGATTTTCCCGGAATGGATGAATGCTTAGCCTTGGCCGATCATGGCGCTAGCATAAATCTCATGCCATTATCCGTGTGGAAAATGCTTTCTCTTCCGGAGCTCACTCCTACTTGTATGCCTCTTGAACTTGCGGACCGTTCGATTACCCAACTGATTGGTATCGCCGAAGTTGTCTACCTAAAAGTAGGAAAGTTCAATTCGCCGACCTACTTCAATTGTAGTAGACTGTGATTCGATCCCACAATGTCCTCCTATTCTCGGGAGTCCTTCTTAAAGACCAGACCGTGCTTTTTGATTGATGTATATGAAGGGAGATGAACTCTTCGCTGTCGGGAAAAGAAGCACGTACAACGTTCAATCTCGACCAACATGAGGATTCTCCTCTAATTACGATGATATGAAGGCGAACCGAATATCGACGTCATTAAATGCTTGTGAGGAGTATTCTGCTCAAGGAATTTCTTCGGCTTTTCTCCGATGTTGATCGCGACTAGTGGCAATCCCACTCCTTATTAGGGACCCGGGGGTCATTTCTACCTCTTCTCCGCACTCTCTCAACTCCCATTCGGGGATATAGTGATTTTCTTCTCGAGGAAGTCGATGCTTCACTCTCGCTCTGAAGGATGATCCCATACTTCACCGGAAGTTGATGACTCTTACATATGACCAGATTGGGATATTCTTCTTCTTGAATCAATTTTCTCAATGATGATCCATCATTACCTCCTCCACTCAAAGAAACTGTTACCTGAAATTCAAAAAGAAACTTAAGTTTGTGAAGCTATAAAAACTGATATAATCTTCAAGTAATGAACTCCCGATTAACTCCAGGGACTTACCTCTATCTCGAATACACATTTTTGGAAGGTGACAACAAGTTGCCCATTGAGTTTCGAGGAAAAAGCCGCTCTCATAAAGGTTTTGAAGTCACACAAGCGAGCCCATCGCTTGGAAACACTCGACTTCAAGGGTATTTATTAACCCGAAGTTTGTCACACCTTGATTCTTATGGATGAGACTACTCAAACCGGCGGTTCATACACCAAAGCGGTGTGAATCCAAAGAGCACATTTTATGTCATCAAAAAGGAGGTTGAAAAACTTCTTGACAACCGGATTATATGTACCCGATCTCGGATAGTCTTGGGTAGCCCCGTTCATTGGTAACGAAAAGGGTGGCTTTACCGTTATTAAAAATGATGAAAATGAGTTAATTCCAACTCGATTGATTACGGGGTGGCGTGTATGCATTGACTACTAAAAGTTAAAAATGAAGCCTCCGTAAAGTCATTTCCACTACCGTTTATGGATCAAATGCTCGAGAGATTAGCGGGAAACGAGTACTATTGTTTTCTTGATGGTTTCTCAGGTTACTTTCAAATTCCCATCGACCCTCATGATTAAGAAAAGACAACATTCACGTGTACCTACGAAACGTTCGCCTACCATCGCATGCCTTTTGGCTTATGCAATGCACCGGGAATGTTCCAAAGGTGTATGATGGCTATCTTTCATGATATGATCAAAAAAATGATGGAAGTCTTCATGGACGACTTTTTGGTCTTTGGGAATTCATTCGAAAATTGCCTCTCTCATGTAGACAAGATGCTTCAAAGGTGTGAAGACACCAATCTTTGTCTTAATTAGGAAAAGAGTCATTTCATGGTTAAAGAAGGCATTGTACTTGGCCATAAGATTTCCAAAAATGGGATAGAGGTTGATAAATCCAAAGTCGATGTGATTGCTAAGTTACCTCATCACACCACCGTTAAGGGTGTTTAGAGTTTTCTCAGTCATGCCAGTTTCTATCGACGGTTCATTGAGGATTTTTCCAAATTTTCCCGACCGATGACTCATCTTCTTGAGAAGAATACTCCGTTCATCTTCTCTAATGAATGTATTTAAGCTTTTAAAATGTTAAAGAAAAAACATACTGAAGCTCAATCTGATTTGGGCCCCCCATCAGACTGGGGACCTACCTTTGAGCTTATGTGTGATGCAGAGACTTTGCCATAGGTGCAAGTATTGCGGCTACGTCATGAAAAACCTGTTATGCCTATACACTATGCTAGCTAAACAAAGAACGAGGCGGAATCGCATTTACACCACGACGAGAAGAAATTTAGCCGTGGGTGTATGCCTCTCGAAACATTCTGATCTTCCTCATCTGACAAATGGCATTAGTGTATAACCAATCACTCCGCCCTAAAAATATCTTTTGTTAAAAAGATTCCAAAGCGAGATTGCTTCGGGTGGGTTCTCCTCCTACAAGAGTTCACATTCCCCCAAGTAATTGGAAGAAAAGGAGCGAAATCTCACGGTATTTAAGCTGATTCATCTTTTAGGATTAGAAAATCCGTTATGAATGAAATGTGCTCGGACCCAAAGGAGGTAAATGAAAAGTTTCCTCTCGAGACAACTTAATATGGTGAACTTTTCGTGGTGACTCAAGTACCCCGTGGTTTGCCAATTATGCAAATTACAGCGAGGAATCTCATTATTAAAGGAATGTCGTCCCAACAAAAGAACATGTTTTTCAAGGATGTTAAACACTACTTTTGGGACAACCCCTATTTCGCTTCCAAATATGTGCCGGATCAATGATCCGACGGTGTGTTGCAGGCCAAAAGAGAGCTGTTGACATCCTTACAGTCTTGCCATAGTTGACCCCACCAGGGGGGACAGTACGGTTGCCAACTACACCGCCAAAAGGTTTTTGACTCATGATTTATTGGCCGACAATTTACAAAGATGCCAATGATTGGTCACCCGATTGACACTTGTCAACGTCAAGGAATAATTTCGCAACGCCAAAACACCATGATGAAATGCCTTAAATTCATCCAAGTATACGAAAATCTTTGACGTGTAGGCATCGATTTCATGGGCATTCCCGTCGTCATGAGGGAAAAAATACATACTCGTGGCTTCTCAGTCGATGACTATTTGTCAAAATGGGTTGAAACGAAAACGCTCCCCACCAACGACGCCCGAGTTGTTTGCAAATTTCTAAAATCTCTCTTCGCCTGATTCAGTGCCCCTCGTGCTATCATAAGTGATCGCGAAACTCATTTTTGCAATGACCAGTTTGCAAAGGTCATGCTTAAATATGGAGTTACTCACCGTCTCTCCATCGCGTATCACCCACAAACAAGTGGGCAAGTTAAGGTATCCAATCGTGGCTTGAAACGAATTCTTGAAAGGACCGTGGGCGAGAACCGTGCATCTTGGTCGGATAAACTAGATGATTCACTTTGGGCCTTCCGTACCGCTTACAAAACACCCATCGGGTGTACCCCATACAAGCTAGTGTACGGAAAGGCGTGTCATCTACCGATCGAGCTCGAGCACAAAGCTTACTGGGCTTTGAAGCATGCAAACTTTGACCTTAAGACCGTGGGTGATCACCAAAAAGTTCAACTCAATGGAACTAAAATGGAAATTCGGGATCATGCTATGAGAACTCGATTGATCTATTTAAGAGAAAACCAAGGGATCCATTGACTCATAATCAAAAACCGCGTTTTTAACGTCGGGTGTTCATTTACATCCTCTTTAACTCTAGATTGAAGATGTTCTCGGGCAAGTTGAAATCCGTTGGTCCGGACCGTTCACCATACCCAAGTCTTTCCATATGGCACAGTTGAGTTATCTCAAAACTTCGGGCAAAATTTTAAGGTGAACGATCATCGAATTAAGCACTACTTTGGAGGGGACGTACCAAAATTGGTTGTCCCGGATCTCCAAACCTTCCCTAAGGACAAATAAATTCGGGGATTGGGTCAAGCTTAGTGACCCTAAACAAGCGCTTAGTGGGAGGCAACCCATGCTTATCCGTAGTCGTATTATGTAGTAATGAATAAGTGTTTTCTATTGTGAGGAGGTGTGCCTCTTTCCATTCTCGTTTGCTTGTGTTTTTGTGATTGTCCAGGATTGTCCTAGATTTTTAAAGCCTCTCGTGCTCGCGGTTTTGTCCTTCGATCACTCGAGCTTTAAATCCTCAGCTTCATTTGGGAATCCAATATCCTAATCTAATCGACTAACATTTATCTTTAAGCATACTTAATAAACGGCTTAGGATTTACGTAGAGACCCTTCTTAAAACATTGAGGACAATGTTTAATTCTAGTATGGGGGGATCTATCGATTTGATTGTGCATGCAGCTGTTGTTTTCACGTATTCCCGTTTTTACCACTAAAATTTCAAAAAAAATAAAAAAATTTCAAAAATTTCAAAAATAAAATAAGTGTTTTGTCATAATTTTGACTTTCCTGCTGGGTAGAATAAGAATAAATTTTGACTCGATCGAGCGTATTGAGGTCTAGCTTGTTCCTTAACTTTTAATCTAAGCGTTCGCAGAATTCGCGAAGAACGAAAAATGATAGAGTTAACTATGAGTTGGATGCTAAACAAGGATTATTTGGAAATCTTAAGAGCTCATGTATGTAATTTGTGGCTTTTTCTCCCATAAGCTTCTAACCGGATTAATAATACGTGCTATTTTTTGAGATAAAACTTAAATCAACAATTTCTATGTAGTTAATAGCAAAAATTTTAGTCTTAGTTCAAATTTATACTTAAATTTTTCAAAAAGAGGTCTTCTCTATATCGTGAAATAAAGTAAAATGAAAAAAATGAAAAATGATGAAAAATGAAAAAAAATGATAAGAAATAAATATAAACTGTGGGCTGATAAAAGTTTGCTACATCTTGCCGGCTCACAACCGATGTTGCAGCCTTCTAAAGAAAGCCTATAGTAAGAATAATAATCTGAGACTGATAAAAGTTTGTTGCATCTTGCCGGCTCACAACCGATGTTGCAGCCTTCTAAAAGGTCGAAGGTTACAATTGCAATCAATGTTATGTTTAATATTAAGTGTGAATTAATAAATAGATCTCTTTTTGTTAAATTTAAATATGCTTTTGAACTTTGACTATTTCATTTTAAGTTTTTAAATAAGCTATGTGTATACGGGAAACCTAAGAGTTTTTGAAACCAAAGGTCCGTGAGTCCCGATACTAGTCTCTGTGGGGTGTCAAAAGCCTGGTCACTTAGCCGCAAGGTTGGGATGTGCCGAGACGAAAGTCGCTACATGGGATGATCTCGCCTTCAAACTCATTATTCTCGGGTGGAACGTGAAACATAGAATTTTGCAAAATGTTGATCCATGGTTGAAATTCATAATAGCACATTCACCTAATATATAATAATTGTCGGGAGTGAAAAGTTCACAAGTTGCAAATATGAGTAGTGTTGGCATCTTAACTCATATTTAGCGGTGATTTCATTTTAAGCTTGGTTTGGAGCGAGTGAAAAGTCGGGGACGATGAATTTATCTTTTTTGGGGCATTTTAGGATTAAAATGCATCTTGTTCTATGATCCCTAAAAGTTATAAAAATAACAAAAGTCAAATATGTCAGTTAGTTGCTTTAAAAAGAAAAGTACATAAAAAAAGAACAAAAATATTAGTGGTAGTTAGTGTATATATTTAAAAATGGTAAAAATAGGGCTTTTCTAAACTATTGATTCTTTAATTCCCCTTGACGAACACTTAGCTACTTTTCGAGGTTATTAGTCGAGGGGGATTAAGAGTCTTAGTTATCTAAGTGCTTAGTTATAGCATTGCATGAGGACACGCAATAGTTTAGTATGAGGGATTTTGGTATGTGCTTAATTACAAATACCATTTTCCATTAAAACCGGAATTAAATGACCAAAAACGTATCAAAAATACATTGTATTTGTATGTTTTCACTTATATTGTGCAGGTAACGGATAATCAAGAAAAGGACAAAATCAAAGCCAAAACGGACAAAAACCGAGCACGGAATGGAAGAGACCATGAGAAGTCAAAAAGTCAAAGTCAAAAGTCAACCCCGACAAAGTCAAAGTCAAAGACGGAGCCGATACCGAAGAAAAAGTTAATAGGCCAACCCGTACCCATCTAATGGGCCGGGACAGCCCATTAAGCTTTTATTTGAAGACTTATAAGGTTTTGAACCTTATAAAAGCCCAAGTCCTTTTTTATAACCGGCCCAACAAAACAGGCCCAAAACCCTTGAAAAAGCCCAAACCCCCTAACTCTGTTAAGAGTTAACAGCCCAAAACATGGCTGTTAAGTCACAAGGACCTTCCATGCAAAACATATATATAAACTCAAGGGGTGTTTTTGCCAAATTCACAAAAACTTTACACCACACAAGGACGATGGATGCAATAAAGATATAAGAGTTGAGGGACTTGTTCTGCCAAACCCCCAAACTTTTACCTGTAAACCCATTTTCCCGCCCTTACTACTGTTTATCTTCCCCAAAAACTCCCTTCCCCTGCACCACGACAAACAGTAATTAAACCCATCACTTTCCTTTACCCCACTTTATAACAACACGTAATTTTCATAAATGTAAATATCCATCTATTAAGTTAGATGATGTACAATCTATCAGTCATATATGAACTCACCTTTTTCAATTAATGGCTTTGATCTGACCACTTGGGGAACACTTTAATCAATCGCTTAAGATGAGCTTTTTTGACTCTATCACTCAAAAAGCACTCCTTGACATGTCTCAGTGAAAGAAACACACATCAAAGGGAACTCATGAATAGATAGAACCTTTCATAGTGTAATATATTTATAGGACTCATTGTAAGCCTTTAGGCAGTAGTCTTTTTATTAGTTAATGTTTTCTTTCAGCAAAAATTAGTATAACCTTTTAATATTGTAAATGTTTGTTTTTTGAATTAATGAAAATCAAGTTTTAGTTTAAAATTTATCTTTTTAAGTATTTCGCTGTTCTATTGTTGATCTAAAAGTGTTTTAAAGCTCTTTATAAGCTATTATATAACTATCATTAACCTGTTTTAACGTAATTGTAAAAGTACTTAAGAAATTAAAAAAAAAAACCAATAAAGATATCACACCCAAAATCACCTCAGTAATTATGGATGATAAAGCTTGCTTGGAAAGAGCTTATAGTCTCTCTAGCTTGTCTTTGACAAGGCTTGGCTTGTTGATTGTTTTTGTTTACCTGTTTTGAAGCAAGGGTTTTTGTAAGTTTTCTTTTCCAATTTTTAAGCTCTATTACTATTTATAGTGCTTTATTATTGACTTATCCTTTCTATTTTCTATTTGTTTATTTATGCTTGCCTATGTTAGTTTTATGCTTAGTGGTCTTTGTTCAATGCTTATATGTCTTTTATTTAAGTTTTTATGCAAAACTGTCTTTATTGCCTTAAAACTGCTTATTGATTATTTGCTTATTGTAGTGCTTATTTTTGATTGGATTGTGCTTATTTATGTTCAATATTACTAGTTGTTATCTGTTTTATAATAACTTTGCTTATATCTTTGAAAACCAGCTTTTAAAAGGACTTGGAAAACTTAAAAGGGTGTTTAGCATAAGTCACAAAATGGGTCAAATCTTGTAAAAAACTATTTTGGGTCTACCTGTCAACTTTAACCAACCTTTTTGAGTTGTTTTCAATCAATTTTTCAAAGTTTTTAAGTCTTTAAGGTAGTCTTTAAGTTTTTCTAAGTGGTGTTGAAATTTGAGGTTCAAAATCAGTCTCTAAGTGCTTATTTGGTTTGGCTTTCAAATCAAGTTTTTAAAACTTTTTTTTTGTGTCTTTTGTAAGTGTCTAATGCAGTAGTGTGAGTATCTTTTGGTTTACTCTTTGTTTGTCAAAAAGATCTGTCAATCTTGGTAAGGTATATTTCAAGTCCAAAAGCAGTTTTTTCATTTTCATTTTTTGACTTATTCTTATTGTCAAAATGAATCCTGATTGTGGCTACTTGTCCAATAAGGTTCAAAGTTGATCTGTTTGAAGGTTGTATTGTCACAAGGTTACTGTTGTTAGCTTATTTTTAAGCCCAAAATCTGTCATTTTCAAAGTCAAAAAGAAAAAAAAAGGTGAGCATGAGCTGATCTAACAGCCTTTTTTCTCAAGATTTTTCTTGGCTTATCTTTAATTCAAACTGCCTTTTTCTTGCGGATACTTGTAGCCTATAAGCCATTCTTTAAGCTTATATAAGCCTCATACCCATAAGGTTCCTTTTTGTTGCTTATTTTTAATCCCAAAGGTGCCCCTTGTGGCTGTTTGTTATCTCTTTTTTGCCATTTGTGCTTATTGCTTATTCAGCTTTTCTGCTTGCTTTACTTTGCTTATTTTTGTCTAAGCTTGCCTTTTAGCTATAGGATTCCTTCTGTTTTGGCTTATTTGTGTTTGTCATTTGTTTATTTGTCAAAAAAAATAGCTAACAGTTAAGCTGGTTTATGTCTTAGTCATAAATGGCCAATCTATCACCCTTTTCAGGTTATTTTTGAGCTTATTTTTAAGTTCTAAAAATTTTGTTTTCATTAAAGTTGTTCATTCCCAGCTTATTTATAAGTTTGTTAAAAAAAGATAAAAACAAGCAAAAGGGGAAAGTGGAAGTCCAAGGTGAGCAAGGGCTCGAACCCTGGACCTCAACACTCTCACCCTTTTATCACACACACCATACCGCTGCGCCCTTAGGACTTTTTCATTATAGTCCCAAGGTGTTTGGTATTTAAGGTAATTTTGGCCCCATAAGCCCATAATTAAGCCGTAGCTTATTTTGGTTTTTTGTGAGCTTATTTGATAAGCTGGGTAGTCCAGCCCATTTTTCCTGCAAACTTTATACCATTTAGGAATTTTTAGCAATTTTTTAGAATTTTTCACCTTTATTTATTATTTTTATTTTATTTTCGTAGATTAAAATTTTAAAAAGTCTAAAAAAATAGAAAAAGTTTTCAGAAAATTACAAAAAAATAGTTTTTTGTTTTAGAATAAATATTTTTAGGTTTACAAAGTTTAAAATCTTTTTCATCATTTTTAGATTTTAAATTTTATTTTTAGCTTTTTAAATTAATTTTAGAAATTAGTTTTTAATTATAAAAAGTAGTGAAAAATATTTTTCTGAGTTTTTATCATATTTTAAACTTTTCTAAAGTAGAAAATCATTTTTTTGAATTTTTAGGTATTAATTTGTTATTTTCTAGGATTTTAAATAGATTAAATAGGTTTTAATTCATAAAAAATATAAAAAGTAAAAAAAATAAAAAATTTCTTTTGTCATTTTAGAGGTTTAGAAGCTAAATTTGCATTTTTAGGGTTAATTTTTGCCTTAGTTGATTTTTAGGTCCCGTTTAGGATTCTAGTTTTTCGTTTTTAGTTAAAATTTGTCTTACCTTAATTGTTTTTAAGTTTTTGCCTTATATTTCTTGTAGTTTTAGAAATCCAATCTAATCTTGTTTCATTCAAGCATCGATTCTCAAAACGACTCTCAACTTTCAATTGAATTCATCGTTGGGGATAACGACCCGGGAATCATACTCCCGGTTTACTATAATTGTGATTTTTGATTCTTGCCCTATATTTATATATTTATTCATATATATTTTAAAGGTATAATCAATTCTGATCAGTTTTTGGCGCCGCTGTCGGGGAGGTTTGTATCCGATTGTTGAGCCGTTTGACAATTTGTGTTTGAAGATCCTTCCGTGTGAAGTTATTTTAATTATTTTCTTATAAAAAAAATACAAAAAAGATTTTTCTTTTATTTAGTATATATATAATATAAAAAAAGGTATAAAAATCTAAAAATTTAAAAACATTATCCATAAAAAAAGAAATAAAATTCACCATCAATATAATACTTTCAATTGAAGTATTATCATTAATAAGTTCCCGAACCAAAGATAAAAAAACATACCTTTTGTGTCTCTCGCGAGGTACGGTTCACCTTCGAAAGTTAAACAAACTATAAGAGGGGTATAAGGCGGGTTGTTCCTAGGAACTACGACCCTAAAGGAGAAAGGTTTTTAATAGCTTCGCGCTTTCCTACTCCT
>BQNB010110122.1:0-22617 GCA_026074375.1 Tanacetum coccineum
TGGGTTTTTAGTTGGACTCAATTTATAAATAGACCTTGAGTGATTTTGGATCAAAATCAAAAGGGGTGTGTTTTGTGTGTTGGGCCGCAGGCCTAAGGGGATGGGGAGGGGGTTTATGGACTTAAATTTTTATTAACCAAGTTACATCAAGTAAACCTCGGCCTGATAACTAATTGGACTCGTCGGTTTTTATAAAAACGCAAGTTTTGACTCGGTTTAAGTCCAATACAAATAAAAGGTGAAAAATAATTAAAATAAAATAAATAAAACCTAATGGTTAAAAGACGGCATTCGTGATTTCTCGATTGATATAACGGACTTATTAAAGTATTAAAGCTCGCGAGGGTTTCTAAAATCGGAAATTTTACTAGAAATCGATTAAGAAAGTAATAATAATTATGATTTATTATTAAAATAAGTTTCGAAAAATTATCAGTTATGCGATAATTATTTTCACTTGAAAATAAAAGTCAAAAGTCGAGTCAACCCGAAAAGTCAAAGGGAAAAATAGTTATTTAAACTTCTGAAAATTGATGGTTGTCACATTCTCCCCTTGGTGAGTAATAAAATACACTAATAAAATATACGATATATTACCACAAGAGCAATTAAGAAAATTCCCTAAGGAAAATTCACTCTTAAAAGATATATATATAATATATAATACGTATATTTAACCGGGAAGTATGATCACCCGGGTCGTTTTCCCAACGACTTGTGAAATTGAAACCTTGCTTTAGCTTGGATTGTGATTTGAATAGGGAACAAAGTTTGATTTGTTTAACTACTAAAAAGATTAAAATAAACAAGTACTAACAATTAAGCATAAAGATAATTAATGGAAACTCAAAATTTAACTAAAAACGCGAAACGGGACACTAAAACTAAGGCCAAAAACCTAAATTCTACAAAATTAAACCTAATTTTTATTTTTCTTTTAAAATGTATTCTAATTGACTAAAAACAAAGTTTAAAAAAACTAGAACGAAAACGGAGTTAAAACGAGAGTTAAAAATTGAAAACCGAGAACGGGAACAAACCCGTTCTTTTTAAAAATGTTGGAATTTTTGCAATTAGACATACCAAAGTAGAACTAATTTTCCTACTAACTTATAATAAAAAGAAAATTTTATAAAAAAGATTTTATTTTTCTGATTAATTTTCTATTTTTTATGATTTTTTAAAGTTTTTAAAGAAAATAAAAGATTAAAAATACTAAACTAATAGTAAAAATTCTAGGGGAAAAATACAAAAAAAATAGCTTATGCTATATGAATCCTAGGAAAAATAAGCCCGAAGTCGTAGCTTATAAAATAAGCCACGAAATAAGCTTGACAGCTTATTTGAGTGTTTTAAGGCTAAAATGAGTATAAGCGTTTAATGGAATAGGACAAAAAAGGTAACGGATGAGCTATTGTAGCAAAGTGTTAAGACGTATGGCTTGTATGAGGGAGGTCGTGGGTTCGAGGTTGGCAGACACCCCTTTTTGTTATTTTTTACTTTTTATAAAAACTAAATATTGAAACTTAAAGAAAACATGTTTTTAAACAATTTTAATAAAAACCATATAAGCTGAAAGTAAATATTAAGCTCACAATAAGCTCTTAAAGTTGCTGACCTCAGAAAGTGGGCTTTTAAGCTCAATTTTGCTTGTTTCTACTAAAACAGTTGTAACAAGCTCAAATTAAGCTTAAATTACAAAGCAAGAGATGTTCTGGATAGCTTATGATGTGCTTAAGCTAGTTATGAAAAGTTATTTGAACTAAAAACACATTAAGCTAACTGAAATTGATGAACAAAGAAGCAAATTCAGGTAAAAAATAAAAAAAACTTAAAATTAAGCTAAGCTATTAAGAGCTATAAGCTATTACCTAACCTGAGCTTTTGCTAACTTATCAAAACACTATTAGACTATTGATTCAAGTGATAAAAACAACTATTATAAGCTAAGAAATCCAAATTTAAAGCATTAAGCTAACTCTACTGTTTTTGGTCTTTTTAAGAATTTTATGAACTTTTGACAGCAAATTTAACTAAGAGATTAAGCTAGAAAATGAAACCTAAGACTCAATCTATATTAAGCTATATGAAAACTCAAATCCTACTAAGTTTGATAAGCTAAATCCTACAATTACTAATCTAAATGAAGCCAAGTAATCAGCAGTAGTAACTGAGGTTACTACTGCCTATGCAACTATTGAAAAGGCAAGGAACAAATGCAGGTATCCTAGAGAGGTAACTTGCACTTAGATACTCTTGTTGAGTGTGTACAAACACAAAACAAGCAAGAACCAAGCCTTAGATGGCTTGGTTCAAAATTTGCACAAGTGAAAATCAAAGAAAAATTCCCCTGGTGCACAGACAATGAGAATAAGCTCAAACCTTTTCACTTTTAAAAACTAACATGTGAAAACTTTTTTCCTAATGTTTTTAAATGAAATCAAAGCTGTCTCAAACAAATTGCACTAAAACCTTTGACTTTTGATAGTCAAATAACCCTTATGCCAAACACTCCTTAATTCATTGACAGTTTTGATTAAACTAATGATTTTGAATTCTACTTAACAAAACCTCATTACCAGATAAAAACTAGCTTATAATAATCCTAACAAACATAAATCAATAACCCACTTAAGCTAAATCTAAGAATCTAGGCTAAGCTTACTAATTTTTTTTTGGTTTTTTATAGATTTTATGACAACAATGAAAATACTAAGATCTATAATACTTAAACTAGAACAGATGACGAATAAGCACTAATTAACATTATAAATCACAAATAAGCAATAAGAAAGCAGATAAGCACAATTAATAAGAAAATAAGCAAATTTAAGCTATTTAAGCAATAGATAAGCTAAAATTAAAGGACAGGGGAATTAAAGGAAGACTTACTTGAAGCTTTAGCTAAACAAAAGCTATAAGGCTCTTTAGAGCTTATCTACTAGCTCTGGCTTATTTATAATAAGCCAGTAATAGTCCATGGGATGACCCTTCCATATAGGTCCCTCCCTCTAAAAGCTTAATACTGACCCAAAAGCAAAGGTAATGCAAATGTATCTAGGATAGGTATACGAGTATGTGAGTGGATTGGGACTTAGCTTGTTTTTAAAGGTTTAGGTATGATTAAGGTAAGTTTTGAGCTTAATTATTAGCTTAGAGACTAATAAGAGCTTTATAGGAGCTTATGAACTTTAGCTTAACATTTGATAGGAAAAGAGAAAGCTTATGAAAACAAAGAGCTTATGAGAGACTATTTAAAACCGAATTTTTATTAACATAAAAACTTGATTACAATGCTTAAAAGGAGATTACATAAGCTGAGGAATGAAATTAAGCTAAAACTTAAAAAGCTATTAAAAATCTACTATTAGCTAACTAGTTGTGTGTGTGTGAGGGGTGAGAGCCTTTTTATAGCTGCTGATAGAAGATTCTAGGCCTGCCTTCTTGCCCACGCTCCTTCTAATCTTCACCATCCATTTCTTCAATCATTGGATCAATGATCTCATCCGTTGGATCAAGTGTGGACACTCAAGGATTGCCAAGCTGTCATTCTTGATGTGACAGCTTGTGCTACTTCTCTAAGTGATCCAAGAGTAAAACCCATCTCTCCTTGTGCTTTCTTCCATAGCCACGTGGCTTTGATGCTTAAGTGATCAATTAGAGCCCTTGATTTGACATAATTAACCCTGCCATTGTGTAAACGAGCTCTTGAATTGTCTTTCGTACCCATCTATTTGCAAAACCCCTTTGATTTGACTGTGGGGTAGATGATGAACAGTAACACCCCCTTGGTGCTCTTTTATAACTGAAACGGGTAAACTCAATTTAAACTTTGGGCTTTTGGCAAATTTAGTCCTTGTGGTTGGTTTATAAAAGAGTAAGGTAAAAAGGACTTTCGGAAATGGCAACAATGGCCCTTGGAGTTTATTAAAAAGGGAAATGGGCTAGGGTATTGGGCTTTTGGATCCGGATATGATCCACTTAGGTTTAGGGACCATTTGTGTGATTTTTGAAACTTGAGGGACCATTTAGGTAACATTTAGGATTTGTCTTTTAGTGCTTTGACTGAGGTTGACCAAGTGTTGACTGAAGTTGACTTTCTTTGACTTTGGCTTTGAATCTTTGGTCTCACTGTATCATCCGTTTCCGCGTGTCGTGTTTTGCCCAGTTTTTTTTGACGGTTTTCTTGTGATTTTTGATATATCCGTACATGCACACACAAAACACAAAACAAGCATATCTTTGCCATTTTTAGTCTGTTTTGGTTCATTTAGGGTCATTTTAGGTATTAACGGATATGTGTATTTTACACTTATTAAAATTCTCCAAACTAAACGATTGCGTGTCCTCACGTAATATCACATGCCTTATAACCAAATACCTTGAAACTTCCCCAAACTAAACCTTTTAAAAGTAGCAAAGATTTTTGTTGAAAGAGCTAAGAGATCACAAGTTATAAAACACCCGAATTCCCATTTTCAAAACTTTTTTCTCTTTTTATGATTTTTCTTGATAATTAACTACCTAACTACAACTTATTTGTCGACATAATGTATTATTTTCATTATCACCTCATTGGTAACTTTAAGGATCATAAGAACAAACAAGCAACAATTAAGTGTCTAAAATATAACTCTTCATCATTCCGATTTTTCACTTTTCCCCATTCCAAAGCTTGAAAAATAAGATCACCATAATTACGAACTAAGATGCTAAGACTACTTATAATTACAACTTGTGAATTTCTCTTCCCGATATAAACATATATTAAAGTGGTAGTGTGTATCAAATTAAATTTGAACCATAAAATACACATATTTAAATAGTTTAAATCCCACCAAGCTTTACACATGGTCCTTTTGGGCTAATATGTTTAAACACTTAGTAAGATCACAACTCAAAGCAAACAAAAACCCTCTTACTAAGACACCATTGGTTTCACTGCCCCATAAATGACTTCTTCTCGTAAGCATCCCCACCGTCATCGTCGTAAGTGCTCAAGTCTTTTGACACAACCCCATCCGGAGAATAGTAATCGAGACGCATGAACTTCCAATGAAAAAGCCTTGTAGACTTTTGCAAACCTTAGTTCAAAAGAAGACCTTGGTTTTAAAGAATGAAACTTTTACTATTTATTTTCTAACTTGCAACATTATTATTTACTATTTACATTATTAGGCTAGGAACTCGTATCACTTTTCTTTCGACGACAAAAAAAAAAAACCTATACATCATCCACGCCTGCCGACAAGAGCTTCGTTACTTATTATGATACCAACCCTAAATATACAACCTCCACCCTTTCTTTCGATGTCACATCGGGAGCGAACCGACAAATGCCCATGTACTTTATTGCGATGGAGTTTGTATATTATTAACACTAAGGATTTATAACTTGTATCCTTTTTATTCACCAACTACACATTATTATTATTATTATTATTATTATTTTTAATAAATTTAACACATTATTTTTGCAAATAGAAAAATTTCGTTTTAGAAAACCAAAGTATAAACTTGAACTAAAATTCTTATTTACCAGCGATGTTTGACTTCATCATTGATAAAGCTTTTTCTCTGAATATGTTGATTAGACTTTTAAGAGCAAAACTCTAATTTGTAAAAATTAAGAAAAGGAACACGTAATAATTAATCATTTTAAGAACTCCGGGAAGAAAAAACCACGAAGTTATTCTTATAAGCTAACCTTTAAGTTTTACCAAATAATAAACTTTGTGTTAGCATCCTAATTATCGTAACACAACACGTATCTCACTTAATCTTTGCCAATTTAAAAATCTTAATAAAGAAATTCCAAATACTTAGCCTATAAAAAATCCAACTCGGCATATAAAAATCTACTGAGATTAGCACAAGTCTTTCATTTACTAATGATTTCAAGTCTAAGCAATGTTTTTAAAGACCTACATAGACTAGTAGCACAAGCTATCATCATTACATTGTTAATGAGAAAGCTAGAACTCCTAACACGATGATCGGGTCAAAAATAACTTCTTATTTTCACCAACGGAAAACCTACAATTCGTGTCTAACACGTGTTATAAAATATATATTCTATATATTTATATATAATATATATATATATATATATAATATATATATATATATATATATATATATATATATATATATATATAATCTTTTCGAATAAGAATCTTAAAAATTAAAATTTTTTGCTATTTTTTTGGGAAAAACGGGTACGTGAGAACAAAACAATAAGCAGGTAACATCAAATCGATAGTTTCCCTCCCCAAACTAAAACAAAACATTGTCCTCAATGTTTAAAGGCGGGCCTCTACGAAAATCTAAGCCGTTTATGAAGTATGTAAAGATAAACGTGAATTGACAAGATGAAAGGATATCGGATTTCCCCAAACTAATTTTAAATAAAGGATAGAAAAGCTCGAGTGAAACGGAATACAACACCGGACACGAGAGTCTTCAGAAATTATTGGGTTAATCCTGCAAAAATCACAACAAACAACAAACAACAAGAAACCGGAAGAGGATAGCCACAACACATCACAACATATTATTTAAGAAAATAGAAAGAAAATAGATAAGCATGGGGTGAACTCCCACGAAGCGGCTTGTTTTTGGTCACCGAATCACAAGCTCGACTCGATCCCTGAATTAATTTGTCCTTAGGGATAGCAAATGGAAAACTTCATTGAACATACTACTCTAGGCTTATGACACGTGATGATGTCGGGGTCAAAATGGTATCTTCACTCCCCCGAAGGATAAAAATGAAAAATAAGAACAATCTGAAACAAGGGTTGGAAGGTTGGGAAAATAACGGACAAGAAAGTAATGTGGTTTTAATAAACATCCATAAAGCACTTTGGTAATCAAAATACCCTCATCGTTTCAAAACATTTCTCAACATCTGGTGGTTCCGGTGGAGGACGAGGGATTGACGGATCATCTTGATGGTCAAGGTTAGGTAACTCATTATCTTCATCTTCGGAATCATCATTCTCAACACCTGGTGGAATTAAATCAACGAACAGAAAAAAAATCGATCAATTTCTGAACGGGTTCACTATCCTCAACGGGGATAGGAGATACGGGAAGAGACTCGACAACTGAACTTTGATTAGCATGAACATTTTCCTGTGACCGTGAAGTTGAAATCTCACAAAGCACTGTCATAAGACTAAGATATTCCCTAAATTCACGATCATTCCTCGAAGGAAGTGTTAAAAGTTCACCGGCGAACTCATGGTGAAGAGGATCACTTCTTGGAGAAAACATAATTGAAGATTCATTTTGTTCTGGTTCATGATCTGAAATCACTTCGGAAGCGAGATTATGGGTAGTATCGTCACTAAGCAGATTATCAAGAAAAATTATGTCTTTTTCTGAATCGAAATAACCTTCTTCAAAGTTATGAATAAACTTCTATGGCAAAAAAGCATCCGATCTCATCATATCCTTCTTCTGAGTAAAACACTCAAACTTTATCGGATAAAGGTGTGTTGAGTAAAACTGGTTCATCAGAAACGTTGGAATTTTTGATCTCGACATCTTCTTCCATTTCATCAAAAAGAGGATTTATGGTGCTAGATTTGAAATTGTCATCAAATTCAAAAAGAGGATTTGAGTGATCTTGAAAATTCTCTTCATGCAAGTCCTTCTTAAGAGTCGAATTATCATTACCCGGTGGTAACGAATCAAGAGGAGCAAGTTTCTCGGCGAACTTCTCAAAATTATCACTAGTCTTCACCGGAGAAGAACTAGGAGAAGGATCATAGAATAGAGTAGTGGTAATGCCACTAAACGGATCAAACTTTGATAATCGATTATACAAAATGGCGTGAACAAATGCTTATCCTTTGTTTTTCTTAAGATTTAATCGGCAAAAAACAATGTTCTTCTTTCCTACTCTTAAAGAGTCATTTTTTCCTCGTACAAATCAATGAGAGCTTTTGCGAATGGGGCCGAAGGAAAGGTCTTCCTAAAATAATAGCACTCTCGGGTCCTGGTCAAAATTAACCACAACAAAATCCGCAAGAAAAGTGAAACCATCAACTCTAACTACAACATCCATCCTCCGTCTATACCCATCGGGTGTGTAAACGGAACTGTTATGCTAATGCCGAGTGTCATTCGAGTTTGGAGTCAAAGCAACAAGCCCAAGTGGCTTATAGATAGAATGAGAGTAAAAGTTAAAGCTAGCTCCTGAATCGTCTAAAGCACTAGTCCTATTGAGCTCTTGTAAAACACATGGGATAAGAAATTTTCCCGGATCTTTGAGTTTCTCGGGAACTTTTTTCATGATGATAGCAGAACATTTAGCATTCACAGTTGGGGATGCGAACTGCCTCGAGCTCACTTTGTTCCTAGCAACAAGCTTAACCATTGTTTGAACTTTGCATTTCGACAAGAGCATCTTTCAATCCCATCTCTAAACGGAGTTGTTTGAACATCTTCAAAAAACGGCTATGTTGAGCACTTGGTTTATCATTTTCTCTCACTTTCATCCTCTCGGGGTATGGAAGTTTAGATGGATACGAATTAGGTCTTGGAGAATTAAGATCTTGAATTTCAACATTAACGGTTTTCTTTGCTTTTGTTTTTGGGATTTCCATGAAAATGGATCTTCTACTTCTTCCTCAGAGGTGGGACCGTTGCGGGAATTTTCCAAATTGAATTTTGCACTTTTCCGTTGACGTCTCTGTTTGTTCAGGGGTTCTTTTGAAGGATAAGAAAATATCGGGTGTAGGAACAAGAGGAGTCGAAGGTCCTTCACAAGTTTTACCGCTTCTTGTGGTGATAGCATTAACATGCTCACGAGGGTTAGTTATAGTTTGACTTCGAAGAGTACCCGATCTTGAAGTAGAAGCAGTGCTGTTGTTGTGATCATTTTGCATAAAACCTAGCATTAAAAAAAATAAAAAAAAATAAAAAAATGTTTTGAAACATCATCTTCCCTTCTTTTTGAGAATCATTGTAACTTCTTTGAAAATCGTTTTGGTTTCTTTGAAAATTATCCAACTTCATTTGTAAGTTATTCATGTTCGCATCATTAGCCTTAGCATAACTCTCAAAATCCGTTTTAGTCACACCTTGAATTTGTGAAACGGGAGGTAAAGCTTGATTAACAAAGGTTGATTTGTTGGTGGGTTGGTATGTGTGGGGCTTGATAAAACGGATCCTTGATTGTTTTTGACGGTTTTGGTTGAAATTGCCTTCACGGTTTTGATTTGAATTGAAGTTGTTTCCTTGATATCGGCTTTGGTTTCCTTGGTTGTTTTGAACATTTGGTTGATTGAAACCCGGTGGTGTCATTTGGTTTGCCAAATTAGGAGGATTTCTTTAAACAAAATTGCCAACGGCGGCGGTTTGTTGGAATTGATGAATGATATCATGAAAAACGGGAAAATCATTCCTTGTTAATGGACAATTGTTGAAATTATGGTTAGAACCACATGTGACACAAACTTTCTCAACTGCTTTGACGGTAGCAGGAGTCGTAGCATTCTTTTCACTAATCGCTTTCTCTAAACGGCTCATTCGAATATTCATTTTGTCTTCAAGTAAGCGGCCAATTAGCTGGATCTCGAAAGAAATTATTGGAAGATGGGGGTTGGTGGAAGAAGTAGAAAGAAGGAGCATTCGTAATCGCTAACTTAGAATCATTCGGGGACGACTTTCTTGAATAACGCACTTTGGAATTACTTTCATGATTACGGCTAAAAAACCGTTCTCGAGGCATCTTATCTAGAAAATTGCCACCCGCGGCGGAATCTAAAGCATCTTGATCATTGGTATTCAAGGAATTATAAAACATATCAAGTTGGTGTAATTCTGAGAAACCATGTTGAGGACATTGACGAAGAAGTTCTTTGAAACGTTCCCATGCTTCATTGAAAGTTTCATTCGGTTCTTGGTAGAAAGTAATGATTTTGTATCGAAGGTAAGTTGTTTTCGAAGGTGGAAAGAATTGGTTTATGAATTTCGAGACAAGATCATCCCACGTTAGAATTGATCTAGGAGGTTCCTTATCTAACCAATCTCGGGCTTCACCGTCTACAGAGAAAGGAAAAAAGCAAAAGCTTAATCGAAGTGTTCAAAACTTCGGGGTGTCTAAACGTTGAAGTAACCTTGTTGAAAAATCGAAGATGATTATGAGGGTCTTGTCTACCCGTGAATTTATTACTTTGCACAAGATTAATCAAAGGTTGTTTAAGCTCAAAACTGTTTGCATTTATCGGTGGAACAACTTGGCAGTCTTCTACCCTCGATGGGAGCTTGTAGCATTTGAGCCATGGTACGATTGTCGGCCATCGGAATCTCGGGTTCCTCAACAATAACCGTTGTTAATTGTTGTTGTCGACGATTTCGATTACGAGTTTGAGATCGAGTGCGCATGCACTAAAAATAAAGAAATTAAAAAGTAAACAAAAATTACAATAATTTTTTTTTGGATTTTTGATTTTTTTAACAATCTATTTTAAACGGATACACGAAAGACAACTTAAAAACCAATAAAAAAAAAAAATAATAAGCAAATAAGCGAAAAAAAAAAAACAAAAAAATACAAAAAACAAAAAAAAATAAACAAAAAACAAAAAAAATAAAAAAAATAAAAATTAAAACAAAAAAACCAAAGAACAAAAAAAGAAAAAGAAAAGCAAAAAAAAAAAGAAAATAAAAAAAAATAAAAAAAAAAAAAAAAAAACAAAAAAAGACACAAAACAAAAAAACAAAAACAAAAAAAAAATTTAAAAAAAAATAAAAAATTAAAAAAATAACAAAAAAAAAAAAAATAAAAAATAAACAAAAAATTAAAAAAAAGATAAAGAACCAAACAAATAAAATGCAAAAAAAAAAAAAAAATACCAAATAAAAAACAAAAAAAAAAAAAAGAAAAAGAAAAAAACAAAAAAAAACAAAAAAACCAATATAAAAAAACAAAAAAAAAAAAAAAAAAAAGAAACACAAAAAAAAAAAAAAAAATACAAAAAAAAAAAAAAAAAAAAAAAAAAAAAAAAATCAAAAAAAAAACTAAAAAAAAAAAAAAAAAAAAAAAGACAAATAAACAAACAAAAAAAAAAAAAAAAATTGTAAAAAAAAGAAAAAAAAAAAGAACAATCAAAACCAAAAAAAAAAAAAAAAAATAATAAAAAAAACCAAAATAAAAAATAAACAAAGCAAAAAAAAAAAAAAAATAAAATAAAAAAGAACGCAAAAAAAAAAACCAAAACAAAACAAAAATAAAAAAGTAACAAACAAACAAAACCAAAAATAAAAATAAAATCAAAAAAAAAAATCAAAAACAAAAAAAAAAAAACAAAAAGATCAAAAACCAAAAAAAACTCAAAAAAATAACAAAAAAAAAAAAATAAACAAAATTTAATAAATAAAAAAAAAAGAAATAAAATGGAATTAAAAAAATAGACAAAAAAAAAAAAAAAAAAAAAAAAAAAAAAAAACAACAAAAAACAAAAAAAAAAAAAAAAACAAAAAAAAAAACAGCAAAAAAAAAAAAAAAAATTTAAAAAAAAAAAAAAGAAAATAAAAAAACCAAAAAAATACCAAAAACAAAAAAAAAAAACAAAAAAAAAAAAAAAAAAATAAGAATATAAAAGAAAAAAAAAATAAAAAAAATTATTTAAAAGAAAATCAAAAAAAAAAAAAAAAACAGCAAAAAACCAAAAACCAAAAAGAAAATAAGCAAAAAAATAAATCATAAAAAAAAAAAAAAAATAATAAATAAAAAGTAAAAAAAAAAAAAAAAAAAAAAAAAAAAATCAACAAAAAAAAAAAAAAGAAGAAATCAAAAAAAATAAAAAAAAAAAAAAAAAAAAAAACAAAAATTTAGCAAAAAAAAAAAAAAAAAAAAACAATCAAAAACAAATAAAAAAATTCAAAAAAAAATATCAACAAAACAAAAAAAAAAAAACAAAAAAAAAAATTAAAAAAAAACAAAAAAGGAAGAAAAAGATAATCAACTTACTTCAACGGTAAGCTCTTGAAAAATTTCTTCTTAAGAGAGCCGTATTTCGTAAGTGACACAAATGGCAAGTTTTTGAATCTTTGGTTCGATTTGAGAACTTTTCAAGTTCACCGGAACTTATTTATGATAATACCTCAATTGAAGGTATTATATGTTGGTGTTCGTTTACCAACTTTGTGTATTTTTTTTTTTTTTTTAGGACAATTTTTTATATTTTTGATTTTTTTATATGTTTTTATGATAATTATACTAAAAAGAAAAAGAAAATATTTTTTTACTTTTTATATTTTTTATTTTTTTTGGATTTTTGAAATATGTAACAAAAATGAAACTTTCGAGGACGAAAGGATCTTCAAACCAAATCAACAAACGTAAAACGACGGAATCTTTAACACAAATCCCCGGCAACGGCGCCAAAAACTGATTGATGATTTTATACACGCAAATATATAATAAAATATATTCAAAAAGAGCAATTAAGAAAATTCCCTAAGGAAAATTCACTCTTAAAAGATATATATATATAATATATAATACGTATATTTAACCGGAAAGTATGATCACCCGGGTCGTTTCCCCAACGACTTGTGAAATTGAAACCTTGCTTTAGCTTGGATTGTGATTTGAATGAGAGAACAAAGTTTTATTTGTTTAACTACTAAAAAGATTAAAATAAACAAGTACTATCAATTAAGCATAAAGATAATTAATGGAAACTCAAAATTTAGCTAAAAACGCGAAACGGAACACTAAAACTAAGGCCAAAAACCTAAATTCTACAAAATTAAACCTAGTTTTTATTTTTCTTTTAAAATTATTGTAGGTGTATAAGATGGATAGTTTATTGCTAATTGACTAAAAACGAAGTTTAAAAAAACTAGAACGAAAACGGAGTTAAAACGAGAGTTAAAAATTGAAAACCGAGAATGGGAACAAAAATTTAAAAGAGAACTTACAATTGCTTCAGCAAAACAGAAGCATAAAATCAAATTAGCAGCTACTAGCTCTAGCTTATCCAAATGGATAAGCTAGTATAAGTCCATGGAGACCCTTCCATTATAGGTCTCCCTTCCAAAAGCTTAATATTCCAAAAGCAAAGGTACTTAGCTGTTTTAAAGGTTTAGGTATGATTAAGGTAAGTTTTGAGCTCAATTATTAGCTTAGAGACTAATAAGAGCTTTATAGGAGCTTATGAACTTTAGCTTAACATTTGATAGGAAAAGAGAAAGCTTATGAAAACAAAGAGCTTATGAGAGACTATTTAAAACTGAATTTTTATTAACATAAAAACTTGATTACAATGCTTAAAAGGAGATTACATAAGTTGAGAAATGAAATTAAGCTAAAACTTAAAAAGTTATTATAAATCTACTATTAGCTAACTACTTCTGTGTGTGTGATAGGTGTGGGCTATTTATAGCTGCTGATAGAAGATTCTAGGCCTGCCTTCTTGCCCACGCTCCTTCTAATCTTCACCATCCATTTCTTCAATCATTGGATCAATGATCTTATCCGTTGGATTAAGTGTGGACACTCAAGGATTGCCAAGCTGTCATTCTTGATGTGACAGCTTGTGCTACATCTCTGAGTGATCCAAGAGTAAAATCCACCTTTCCTTGTGCTTTCTTCCATAGCCACGTGGCTTTGATGCTTAAGTGATCAATTAGAGCCCTTGATTTGACATAATTAACCCTGTCATTATGTTGTAGAGCCATTGAATTGTCGTCCTTGACCTTCAATTTTGAAAAGCCCTTTGTTTTAACCTGTGGGTAACTCGGGACGATGAATGAACAGTACTCGTTCATTCCCGCTTGTTTTAACTGAAAGAGGGGTAAAATCATTTGAACTTTGGGCTTCTTGCAAGATTGGTCCTTGTAGTTGGTTTATAAAAGTGTAGTGTAAAAAGTTGTTTTAGAAATGACAATAATGGTCCTTGTGGTTTTATAAAAAGGGTAGTGGGCTTTTAGGATTTGGGCTTTGGATCCGGGTATGGCCCATTTAGGCTTAGGGACCATTTGTGTAACTTTCTGAAACTTGGAGGGTTGATTTGAAACATTTTGAGTTTTTGTCTTTTATGGGTTGACTTCTGTTGACCAAGGTTTGACCAATTTGACTGAAGGTTGACTTTTCTGGCTTTGATTGGTTGAATTTTGTTGACTGAGAATTGACCAAGGTTGATCTTTTCTTGGCATTGGCATTTGAATCTTTGGCTTTCTCTACTGTGCTCTTGTTTTCCGTTTTCTCGTGGGGGTTGTTGTTGGAGGATTTGGTTGGAGTTGCCCCGTGTTTGCCCGTTTTTGATGGTTTTTCAGTGTGAATTTTGATATATTCGGTGACACTGCACACACAAAGACACAAAAACAAGTATATTTTTTTGCATTTTTAGCATGTTATGGGTTTAATATTGGGTTATTTTAAGGTATAAAACGGATATGTGTATTGTAGCACTTATCAATAAGCCGTACGTCGTATTGAATATCTAAACGAGTCCCCAAAGGCTCTGCATTGACTGCCAAAACTCTGATTTGATACAAGCTATCACGATCTGATATAATCGAGATCGCCAGAGCAACACCATGTCTAGCAACTATCTTAGTTCAAATCTGCCAATCGTGAGCTAACCTTTTCAATCTTAATAATCCTCACGCTGAGAGTAGAAACGTGATCAGACCTTAGTCAATCGGTCCACAATGACCCAGATTGTGTCATGCCCACTACTAGTCCTAGCGGCAAACTTTAGTTACAAAATCCATAGGCTATCCCTTCCCATTCCATACGGAATGCTCAGTGTGGCGGAGCTAAGGCCACATGGCGCTTATGATGGCGTCAAAGTCCGTAACCTTCAAACAAGTCAAAACACTTACTAACATACTCATGTATCCTTTTTTATTCCAGCCAACCAATACATATCTGCGTCAATTCATAATACAGTCTTATCAGCCCCTAGAGGTGAAAGAGTACTGTCGATCATTATGTGGGCTATGCGTCCATTATCAGGGTTCTCAGCTGCAGCGAGGTTCACGAATAAAAACTGGGGCGTGGGAGTAAGGATCAGGTGGGGAGCGCGATATAGAAAGTTCGACAGTGATAAGGCCGGCAGTCCACAGATCGGATTATGAAGTGGTGCAGAACAGAGGGATCGGTTCAAGGTAGCCCCATATTCGATGCGCAGGTAGTACAAATTTTCCTCCATCACTTCTCTGTCTATCATCTGCCATCTAAACCTTTGTTGCAGATCCTGAAAAACTCTCCATAGCCTCCTTCTGAGCCCCAAGATCACTACGCTAATACTCGACAGGTGAAGGATCATATTCATAGCTCTAACGTGAACTCTCTTAGGCTTTACTCTTGCATTCCGTACTTAGGGCATCACCCGAACCAACATGTTCGCCTTAACCAGATGGTAGGAGCGCATTTCAACAGTCATAATAACTAAACAACTCTATCCAGCGACGCTATCGCATATTTAACTCTTTCTGACGATTAAAGATACTTGCGAAGACTACTTATGATGCCGTAGTAGAAGACACTCTTGTGAACCCATAAGAAAATGTCTCCAGATCTTAAGTGCAAACACAACCACACCAAGCTCTAAATCATGTGTAGTATAATTCTTCTTATGAATTTTCAACTGCCTAGACGCATAGGCTATCACTTTACCTCTTTGCTATTAAACAACACAACCTAGTCCTATCCCGGACGTATCACAATAACCCACACAGTCTTTCGGTCGCATCAGGGAGAGCTAGAGACAGGGCGCATTACACCCAACTTATCCATCAAGTCTGTGGATGTTAGTTTTATACAGCGCGAAAAATATAATATAATTCAAAAGAGTAATTAAGAAATACCCTAAGGAAAATCACGTCTAAAAGGATATATATATATAGGTATATAATACGTATATTTAACCGGGAAGTATGATCACCCAGGTCGTTTCCCCAACGACTTGTGTAATTGAAACCACGGTTTAGCTCATATTTTGATTTGAATAAGAGGCAAAATTTGATTTGATTAACTACTTAAAATCAACAAAAACTAAAAATTAAGCATAGAATCAAATAGTTGGAAGTCAAAATTTAACTAAAAACGCGAGTCGGGACATTAAAACTAAGGCCAAAAACCTTAATTCTACAAAATTAAATCTAATTTAAAATTTTCTTTTTAAAATGTATTCTAATTGACTATAAACGAAGTTTCAAAAGACTAGAAGCGAAAAACAGAGTTAAAAAAAACGAGCGTGGAAAAATTGAAAACCGAGAACGTGAAATGAAACCCACCTTTAAAAAGTGGTTTTTTGCAAATATAGACCTAGCGAAAAGTGACACTAATATTTCCCTACAAACTTTTTGATAAAAGAAAATTTGTATATAAAAAGATTTTTATTTTCTGATTAATTTCTATTTTTTTATATTTTTTAAAGTTTTAAAGAAAATGAAAGATTTAAAAATACTAAACTAGTAGTAAAAATTCTAAGAAAAAAGACAGAAAATAGCTTATGCTATATTAATCCTAGGAAAAATAAGCCCGAAGTTCGGTACTTATAAAATAAGCACGCAATAAGCTTAACAATGCTTATTTGGCATTATAAGGCCAAGAAATGTGTATAAGTTTTTTTAATGAAAGGAAAAGGTAAACGTATAAGCCTATTGTAGCATGATGGTTAACACGTATGGTCTATAAGCATAAGGTCGAGGGTTCGAGGTTGGCAGACACCACTTTTTGCTATTTTTTATTTTTTTGAAAATTTTAAAAACCAAAAGCTAAAAACTGAAGATTATAAGTTTTTAAACAACTTTAATAAAGACTATACTAGCTTAAACTCAAAATTAAGCTCAAAATCAGCTTATGAATAAGCTGTTTGCAGAAAAGTGGGCTTTGAGCTCACTTTCACTTAAACACTTGATAAAAGCTCAAATTAAGCTTATTTTAAAAAAAACAAAAAACTAAGAACCTGTTCTAGTCTTCTAGACTCCTTATGATATGCTTAAGTTAGAATTAAGAAGCTTATTGAACTAGAATCATATTAAGCTAACTGAATTTTGAAGGAAAACTAGTAAACTCATGTTTTTACTCAAAAAGCTCAAAGTTAAGAAAAACAAAATACTTAAGCAGCCAAAACAGAAGTATGAGCTTATGCTTACTTATCATTCACCTAACCAAGACTACTTATTCAAATTATAAAAAACAAATTCTACAAGCTAGGAATCAAATTTAAAAGCTAATAATCTATTACCTACTGTTTTGGTCTTTTTTTAAGAATTTTATCAACTTTTGACAACAAATTTAACTAAGACATTAAGCTAGAAAATAAAACCTAAGACTCAATCTTTATTAAGCTATATGAAAACTCAAAAATCCTATAAGTTTTGAATAATCTAAATACCTATAATTTACTAATCGAACTGAAACTAAAAGATCACATACTAACTACTTGTTTAGTACTGCTGAATGCAAAGGCAAAAGGCCAAAACACATTGTAGTTTAACTAAGAGAGTCATACATGCACTACACACTCTTAATGAGTAGTGTAGAACACAATATTACACACAAACAAAATCCACAAAGGGCTAGATCAAATTTAGCTAGAAAACAAGAAGTGATACGCACCCCTGTTGCTCGAGACACAAAATATAACTCTACCTTGATCAAATATAACATCTAACCTTTGAAAACCTCTTTTAAACAAACTCTTATGATTTAACAACTGACTCAAGCAAAAATTTCAATTATCTTTGACTATTTGAGGTCAAAGTAGCTAAATCCAAACACTCATTTACCTGCATTTGACAGATAACTAAGCTTCTTGATTTGGAAGTTAACAACTAAATCCTTGAAACCAGAATGATAATCTACTAAAAAACAAACTTAATGAACATTAATCAACAACTATTTAAGCTAGAAATCTAGGATCTACACTATGCTATCTAAATTTTTTTTTGGTTTTTAAGATTTTTATGACAGAATTAAGAATTCTAATATCTAAGATATAATAAGCAAAAATAGATAATAAAACACACTTTATAAAGCAGAATAAAGCAAATAATTTAATAAGCAATTAGAAATAGGCAAATAAGCAAATCTTAAATACTAGCAACTAATATACTACTATTAGACTAAAATTAAAACAAAAGGAATTTAAAAGAGACACTTACGTGATCTTCATGCTTTACAGAAGTATAAGTCACTTAAGAGCTTATCTACATAAGCTCTGGCTTATTTTAACCAAAATCCATATAGGTCCATGGAGATCCTTTCATTATTGATCTCCCTTCCAAAAAGTCCAACTCCAATTTAGCAAGGGTAAACAAGAACTTAAGCTAGATTATGTAATTTGAGTATGATTAAGATCAATTTAAGCTCAAATCATGAGCTTATAGACTCATGAGAGCTGTTGAGCTTATTAGAAACTTATGAGACATTACACAACCACACATTGAAGTATAATAAAAGACTTATGAAAAGATTAAAGGAACACTTTATAACTGACTTAAGATAGATTATATTAATAAAGAGAGATTAACATACTGATTCTTTAAAAGAAATTACAATAAGCTATAACTATTCTAAAAGCTATATTAGGTGAAAAACTAGAAAAGAAAAAAAAGATATCCTGTGTGAGGTGAGGATTTTATTTATAGCATAATAGTGAAGCTTCTAGGCTGTAACTTCTTTCCCACGCTCCAATCAATCATAACCAATTCATTGGAGGTGATTACATCCATTGGATCACTAAATGACCTCACACGGATTGCCAAGCTGGCAATCCGTTTGAGGCTCACTTGTGCTTGTTGTGTGAGTACAATTATTGCAAATTCTCTGTCCTTGGTGTGTTACTTTCATAACCCGCGTGGCATTCCCTCTTAGGTTTCCACCAATGAGAATGCTTGAGTGACGTTTATCCCTGCCATGGTGTACTTGAACCCTTGAATTATCATTCTTGACCCTTAATTATAAAAAGCCCTTTGATTTGACCCTAGGTAAATCGGTGAAGACGGTGAACAGTGAAAATGACTTTTTCGCCATTTTACCTTATTAAGGGTGTATGATTGACTTTTTGTATTTGACAGCCGGGGTTTAAAAGGGGTAGAGGTTTGGGGCTTTGGCAAGATTAGTCCTTGCGTTTGGTTTATAAAGGTTTAAGGTGTAAAAGGACTTTCGGAAATGACAGAAGTGGTCCTTGTGGTTTTATAAAAGGGTATTGGGCTAAGGGTTTTGGGCTTTTGGATCCGGGTATGGCCCCATTTAGGTTAGGGACTTTGGTAAGTAGAGATTTACATTTTGAAAGTTGAGGGACTTAAATGGAATATTTTAGGATTTGTCTTCTAGTGAGTTGACTTCTGTTGACCCATAGTTGACTGAAGTTGACTTTCTTTGGCTTTAGCTTTGAATCTTTGGCTTCTTGTACTCTTCCGTTTCTCGTGACATGTTTTTCCTGATTTTGATGATTTCTTGTGATTTTTGATATCATCCGTACCTGCACCACAAAACACAAATACAAGCATATTTTGCCATTTTTGGCAGCTTTTTGGTTTAATTGGGTAACTTTAGGTATAAAACGGATATGTTGAATTTTACACTTATCAAAAGTCCCAAACTAAATGATTGTTAGTCCTCATTCAATATCACATGCCTTATAACCAAATACTTAAGAAATTTCCCAAACTAATCCTTTAAGAAGTAGTAAAGTTTTTTGAAGGAAAAATTTCTAAGTCACAAGTTATAAAACACCCGAATTCCCATTTTCAAAACTTTTTCTCTTTTTATGTTTTTATAAATTACTACCTTACACAAACATATTTACTTTAACCCAAAAGACAAAATGTATTGTTTTTCATTACCACATTAGAACTTTGAAGGATCATAGAACAAAAAGCACAATTAAGTGTCCTAAAATAAATTCATCATTCCTGATTTTTCACTTTTCCCATACTAAGCTTAAAAAAAGAATCCACTGTTAAGTACGAGCTAAGATGCTAAGACTACTTATAATTACAACTTGTGAATTTTTCTTCCCGACATACACCATATATTTAAATGTGTGTGCTCAAATTAATTTAAATAATTAAATCCACAATATTATAATAGTTGAGAATCCACCAAAGCTTTACAACATTGGGCATTTTGAGGCTAATATGTTAATCACTTGTAAGATCACAACTCAAAGCAAACAAAAACCTCCTTATGCTAAGACATCGTTAGTATCAACTGTCCCATGAATAACTTTTTTCTAGCATCCCACCGGTCATCGGTAATGTGCTAAGGCTTGACAAGAACCCCATCCCGGAGAAATAATAATCGAATGCAGAACTTCCGATGAAAAAAGCCTTGTAAGAACTTTTTGCAAAACTTAGTTTCAAAAGAATACCTTGGTTTTAAAAAGAGAAATTTTTACTATTATTTTCTAAACTTGCAACATTATTATTACTATGTTACATTATTAGGCTATAAAGCGTATTACATTTTCTTTCGACGACTCAACACCACGCCCCGACAAGAGCTGCGTGTATTATTATGATACCAACCCTAAATATACAACCTCCATCCTTTCTTTCGATGTCACATCGGGAGCGAACCGACAGATGCCCATGTACTTTATTGCGATGGAGTTTGTATATTAATTATTAACTAATGATTTATAACTTGCATCCTTTTTATTTACCAACTATATTTTTATAGATTTTTTTTATTTAATTAATTTAACACATTATTTTTGCAAATAGAAAAATTTTATTTTAGAAAACCAAAGTATAAACTTGAACTAAAATTCTTATTTACAAATGATGTTTGACTTCATCATTGATAAAGCTTTTTCTCTGAATATGTTGATTAGAACTTTTAAAGAGCAAAACCTAATTTGTCAAAATTAAAGAGAACACGTATAATTAATGCCTTTTAAGAACAAAGAATAAGAAAAACCACAAGTTATTCATAAGCCTTAAATTTTCCAAATAAACTTTGCTTAGCATCCCTACAGTATATCGTAATCAACACAATCATCTCTTATTCTTTGCAATTTAAAAATCTCTAATAAAGAAATATCGCAGAATACTTAGCCTTTATAAAATCCCAACTCGGCATATTTAAAATCTACTCAGATTAGCACAAAGTCGTTCACGTACGAATGATTTCCATGTCTAGCATGTTTAAAGTCAAGCTATGAGACTAACACAAACTATCAACAATAAATGTTAATGGAGAAAGCTAGAACTCTACACGTACGATCGAGTCAAAAATTACTTCTTAATCTTGACCAACGAAAAAACCTAACATTTTGTATTAATACTTATTTTTTTTTCAACAATTTTTTATATTTTTCCAACTACTTTTTTTTTTTTCAACTACTAATATTTTTTATTTTTTCATTTTTTCCTACAAATAAGATCTTAAAATTTTAAAATTTTTGCTATTTTTGTGGGAAAACGGGTACGTGAGAACAAAACAATAAGCAGGTAACATCAAATCGATAGATTCCCTCCCCAAACTAAAACAAAACATTGTCCTCAATGTTTAAGGTCGGGTTCTACGTAAATCTAAGCCGTTTATGAATTATGCAAAGATAAACGTGAATCGATAATGATGAAAGGATATCGGATCTCCCCAAACTAATTTCAAACAAAGGATGAGAAGCTCGAGTGAAACGGGATACAACACCGGACACGAGAGTCTTCAGAAATTGTTGGGTCAATCCTGCAAAAATCACAACAAACAACAAACAACAAGAAACCGGAAGAGGATAGCCACAACACATCACAACACATTAAAAATAGAAAGAAAAATAGAAAAGGATAAGCATGGGGTGAACTCCCACGAAGCGGCTTGTTTTTGGTTACCAAGTCACAAGCTCGACTCGATCCCTGAATTTAATTCGTCCTTAGGGAGAGAAACACTTAGAACAAGAAACTTCCATTGAAAATGCCACTGGCTTATGAAACGTGACGATGCCGGGGTCAAAAACAAAATTCTCACTCCTAAAGGGGAAAATCAAAGGTAATTCCTCGATGTAAGTGAAGTATGGGAGAAAAGTCCAAATGATGAATGTGAAAGAATCGACATCTTCAACATTTAAAGATAACATCGTTTCACTTAGGTAAAGATCTTCATTAGGCTTAACAAAATCATTTTTCATAGCCAAAATGGGCTTAAATCTCATGCAAACATCTGGTGGTTCAAAATGAAATGATTCAAATTCGGGAAGCTCCAAAAGAGTATTATTTGAATTATCAATGCTAATCAACTCCTCCTGATCGGGCTTAATCTAAAAAAGAAACGAATCATACTCGGGAAGAAAGTAATTAGCATGAGTAGTGGTACTGTCACTTCTCGTCCCTTCCGTATGATCGCTAAAAGTCTCGAATTCGGGTAAAGAATTATCCAAATGAGAAAAAGAAGTATCGGACTCCTCAAAGAACTCATCATTATCCACGACGGGGATAGGAAAAGAAGGAGACTTGAGCACATGATCCGGAGTAGGGTTGTTTTTCAAAGATTCGATATTAGAAATAAGACGATGTACGTTTAATAATTTCTCTCGAAGAATAACGTCTTGGATTTGAAAAATATCTTCTAAATCAAACTCTTTCTCTTCTTGGTCAACATTATTCATCTCCTCGAAGCTAACGTACTCGATG
>BQNB010110123.1:0-22617 GCA_026074375.1 Tanacetum coccineum
AGGTTGTAATTGAACATGATGGCTGGTTCCTTAGCCACCTGCTTATGGCTCCAGTGAGGGTTACAGGGAAGGCTCGAAGCATGATTTGATCTTGAGTTATTTTTTGGATGTGAAATAAGTCAACAATCTTCAGAACCTTTTCTATGTGTTCGTTCGTATCTTCGTGTTCTGAACCACTAAAAGTATTGTCACAAAGTTCCTTGAGAAACTGTCCTTTCCATTTAAAGCGGGTGTCTTGGTTGATCGTGGGTCTAGTAATGCCCGACCCATAATATCCTCAGGTTTTGCACATGTATTGCTCCATTATTTTCGTCATTGTTTCTCTTACTTCTTCCTCTGATTGTTCCTCGATGTCAGAATTGTGATCGAACTCAGGTGAACTCGATTCTACGAGACTTGGTGTATCGAAAAGTCTCATTCTTGAGCAAAATTTTTGTTCTGGGTTTTCCAAAGGTGAGAATAGTTCCTTGGTAGAACTTCTTGTCATGCACTACTTGAAACAAATGACAATAAATCAGTAGGATATGTCCTGATGAGAGAAATTAAATGTGGGAATCAAAACATGATGGTGTTTACTACTGTTTACGTGTATTAGATGACAAATACGCCGTATTCAATTGGTTTGAATACGCCGTATAGGTCTGTTGAATATCAGTACGTCGTATTGAGTTTAACTGAATACGCCGTATTGTTGGAAAATAGATACGCTGTTTAGACAGTAAAATCAATACGCTGTCTTGATCAGAAGGTTTGATACGTCATATCCAACTGGTGGATACGGCGTATCAGGTGATCAGTCAGAACAGAATACTATTTAAAAACAATTACTGGGAAATTTAAAACAAAACTATTTAACAACACACAATGCGAATAAATACAAACAGAATTTAAATGATTAGATTACACTAAACTAATTAATTAATGGTTAGAAATACTAATAAGAATAAGGTTTAATTAATTCACTCCTCGGCAACGGCGCTAAAAACCTGATGTGCTGTCGTGTAGGGTCAATTATTTGATTATCAAGTTTTAAATTTATATTTAGCCGACAAACCTAAAACAACACTTTAACGAGCAGTGTACCCAGTCAAGATGAAGTTCGCGGTAAGTAGGGTGTCGAACACTAAGAGTGAAACATTAATCCTATATTCTATTAGTATTTTAATTAGTCTATTTACTGGTTAAACCTATGCTATATACGTTGTCTAATGATATGGGGGGTTTTCAGCCTGAGAGACTGGCACAGGTTTGGTGGTGACAAATATCAATTCAATAAACAATAAACACAAAGGAAGAAAATTAAAAGATAGAAAAGCGGTACAAGCCAAATGATAGAAAACTGATTTAACCATATTAAATCTAGTTCGATGTTGTTTGTTTATTTTAGTGCAATGATTTACTTATCTCGAAGCGGCATATCATTTTTAAGACTTAGGCGGGACATCATCCTAAGACCTAGACATGATTAATCCTGTCACAATTAACGCATCCGCATAAAGTATCCTTTAGTTTAATTATAATCTATCTTAGGGAATCAAAGCAGTGGTGATCTTGTTAAAACCCTAGCCCAACGGGACTTTACCCACTTATTGTTTGACGATGTTTTATATACTGGTATTCCACTATTTAAATCATTATCAGTTAATTAAGAGCATGATTACTGAAACATAAATGGGCCACCTACCTGTCCAACTAAGCTCATAATTCAAATACAAAGACAGAACGTTATTTGTGATCCTATTGGTCCAGTGATATAAAACATGATATGAAGAGCTATCCTGGTACCTAGATTACTTTTTAGGTATCACTAGACCCAGTTGAATGATAGGTCACATATTAAAACACATAAACAAGTATGAGGTGATAAACATAATTAAAAAATCAACGATTAATTAAGAAATCGATTTTAAAACAAACCAAACATTAAACTTTCATTAAAATGGCTAATACCCGAGAGTATTAGCCTACGACCATTGTAAGTATACAAGCGTAATCAAACAATTGAAATCGAACGATTAAGAGAGTAAAAATTACACGATGTCTTCTATGGGTTCGTGATCAATGCTTGGCCTTGGTGGCTGATATTCTCTTCTAAAATTCGTCTTTTAGTGAGTATGGTATAAAGAATATGATATTGCACACTGAAAACTCATTTTTGAGTCTTTTATTTATAGTTTTAAAAAAGACTTGATACGTCGTATCCAACATGGTAGATACGGCGTATTGGGCTGGATTCCTTGGAGTGCGCGCTACGTTCATAATAAATCTTTGATGTCATTCACAATTTACTTGATTTACTGTATCTTCAAATAGTTATCTTCATGGATACGACGTATGTAAACAAAGTGAATACGCCGTATTGGGAATTGGTCAAACGCGTTTTCTTGTGAAGTCTTGGCGCCGATACGCCGTATCTCTTTAGTTGGATACGGCGTATTGGTGAAATTTCAGCAATCTTCAAATGTCTTCATTTTAGCTCCAAATTATGCGCCTTTTAGTTTGTCTTCACAAAACACTCCTGAATTACTGCATTTATCAACTTTAAAGCAATTTAGTACCAAATAATGCAATAATTATATAAAAGTAGGCAAAATAGATGGGATAAATGATATAATAAAGTGACATTATTTGATGTCATCAAATACCCCCCCCCCCCTACTTGAATCCTACTTGTCCTCAAGTAGACTTTAGAAAAAAATTAGTTTATGAAAATGTGTCCCAACCAAAGTTGAGGATTTTCTGTTTAAGCATCGTTTTGTCCTAATCACCTGTAAATAAATCGAACTCCTCACAATTATGAAAATGTGGAAAAACACTCTGAATCCCTCAAAGTAATTTAGGGTGGCAACATTTAAGTAGTACGCTTAATTGCTCGGTAGTGATTAGGCCTTTGTATAAATAGGCTTGGCAAGGATTACACATCATCCACCGCTAAAGCTGGAGAAGAACAAGTAAAAGCTAAATGGGTTAGGAAGGCTTACTGTTGATCATTCAATAGTCTTTCACATAAGTACACACTACAAAGGCAGTGGTATCATACATACACGGCCGTATGACGGATAGACATATACATCGAACACATCCCTGTCCGTGTTTAAAACAGTGGTTAGGATGATGAATGATATAGGATAAGGAGCTTCTAACTTTAACCGAAAGTCGTCATCAAACAAGGAAGCTGAGACACGCATACATGGCCATAACGACGGAATAGACATGCATGCTCGAACAGTCCTCATGTCGAGTAGACACAGGTTTAGTTGCTAGGAAAAGGAAGGAAAATGGGTGTTAAGTAAAATTCCACAAAACAAATAGATTTTATGCCAAACAAATATGGTACTGGTGCTAGTAAATTTCCCCCGCCTTTTCATGGACAAAGACCTCGAACATTCTATAGACAGATGCATCGATTCACAAGAAATGACAAAAGGCTACGTAAGTTGGCATTCCTATAACGGTCAACTTCCCTTACATCCCGCTCTTTACATACTTTTACATAATAAGTGGTGATATCGGCCACTTTTTACAAGACTTAAATGTTGATTTTGTACAGTATCAACAAAGAATCGATCCTTCTAAAGTAACTTCTTTCAGGTATAAACTCTTTGAACGACTATTTTTCTTCCTTTTCTTTTTTTTAACAATACATCATAAATCCCGGTTTAATTCACCGTCTTCACTTTCTTCAATTTTGTCCGGTTATCTTTTTCTTAAGGAAAACTTAGAGAGCTACATATTTTTCCATTGCATTGTGCAAATTTCCCGGACCATTACGAGATAGAAAATTTTTCACTTAACTCAGAAATACCAAAACTTTACACGAATGACATTAGCAACATAGAGAAACAATGGGCTTATTCCTTACTATGGTAGGCTAAGGTGCAAAGGTGAACGAAACATATAATATGGTGTAGAAAAAGAAAGGAATGGTTCAGCAGGTTGTTCTAGGGGATTTTACTCTAAAAATAAGAGTAATCAAGGGTTACACGGGTTTAACTAACCAGTGTGGTTAGTTATTTTTATGACATGTAGGCTATTTGGTTTAATCCTAGAAATTTATCAGTTGAACATGTTCCTCCATCTAAATCCATAAGTACTTTTAGTGGTCGGTCTTGAGTGATATGCCATGCCAAGTTCTAAAGTCCACTACTTCACCGGTCTCAACCTCATAATTTTGTAGAATTTTAGTAGACAGTTGGAAATGGAATAGGCTTAATTCTCACAATATGTATCGAGGGTTATAGTACGCTAGGTAATGTAACAAGTGATTTTTACAAAAGTCATGCTAAACAAAATATTTAAATTTTGACCGTTTTTAAGCACATTGCATGTTATTTTGTAAAAAAGACAACAAGTACGTTCTAATTCTTCATCCCCCTACTTAAATTATACAATGTCCTTGTTGTATAGATAAAACAATTAAATAATAAGAGAAAATAGAATTAGAACGGAAAACTCCCTGATGTTTTGCTCGTGATAATTCTATAAGATGAGTCATTGAGCAAAAATGTGTGTTGACTAGGGCTTCATCATGCCACGAATAAGTTCAACACATATCTTTTCCAGCATATACCATATCATAGTTTCAGCAGGGTCTTGTATAAAAGATTAGAAGGCAAGTGCAAATTTTATCTCGCTACAATGGTAAATGGTACAAGAAAACAATTAAACACATAACTGTACAGGATCTAATACGTCGTATCCCAAACACCTAGATATGCCGGTATTGTTACTTGTAAAAAATAATTAAATTACTAGAAATTAAATATTTTAGTTTTAAAACAAATGGTAAGTCTAGGACATCTCTATAAGCCGTATCCAGAGGGTTCGGATACGCCCCCCCCCCCCACCCCCCCACCCCCCCATATTAGAGTGTCTAGGAACACAGACTCCGTGCAACAAAAACAATTAAATGCAAAAAAAACAATTAAAAATTACCGGGCTGTCTCCCGAGAAGCACTTTTTGTTTAAACTGCGCTTTTTTAGTTTGACATTTTTCTTCATTACTTTTCATTCTTCCTCTATGATTCGCTCGCAATCTATCCCCGAGAGCGAATTTCATCATAATCCTTTGGCATGATGCGTACTTCTTGCAAAATCTCATGCCGAGCACAACGTCTTTTGTCATATCATCATCGTCAATGATAGTAAAACCTGAAATAATAGAAAAACTTCTGACGAAAACAGGTATATCGATCAAAGTTCCGGCATGACTCTCCCTTTCATCCTTGTCCCCAATTATGGAATAGTAAAAACTTTTAGACATTAGGTTAATGGGCAAGGAAGGGAGGAGGTCAGCGATAACATGCTTATACCCGATTACACAAGAAAATTTCATTTTATAAGAGTTGGTTTTAACAAAAGTTGGCTCAAAAACATCTTGATTTGTTTTAGGTTGTAGAGGTGTGTCCAAATCATTTAATTCTATGTAATTACCATAAGTTGGGTCGAATGGTTCATCACCCTCTCCTATAAGTTCCGTTTTTGAATCAAGACTTTTTATCACAAAGACCCTTTTGATTATGCTAGTGGCAGGCTTAATACTTTTAAAAACAAGTTTTTCTTCCCCGACCCGTAAAGTAATCTTCCTTTTGAAGACATCAATCTTGGAATGGGCTGTCGACTAGAAAATGGTCGTCCGAGGGGTTAAAGGATATCGTCATCCTCGGGTATGTCCAAGATGATAAGGTCTATAGGGAAAATAAATTTGCCTATCATTAATTAGCAACATTTTTGGCAATACCCTATGGTTGTTTAATGGTTCCGGTCAGTAGTTCTTTGGTCAAACCTAGTGTGAGATAAAATCCTAGTCCAAGGTTTGTGTACGTAGATAATGGGCATACGATCACATTTGCTCCTAGGGTCATAAAGAGTTTATCCAAAAATGGATATTAAGTACACATCTAAGGTAAAGTAAAGCTACTAGTCTTTTTCTTCTGAGGCAAGGTGTAATCATAAGCATCCAGAATCTTTACATCTTATGCCTCTCTCTAATCATTACAGCCAAAGTTTAGTAGTCGTCCTGGGAAATAGACTGTTTCAGACCATATTCTCCTGTGCTGTGTGCCTGATACGATGTATGGATCACATCGGATACGGCGTATCCCAGAAAAATTAGCTTTAGCAGTTGAGTTTGATTTAACTTCGTCTCAAGGATTTGTCTCCGCAGAGCTGGGTAGGTTTCCAAACCCTCTTTATTGCAAGACCTTGCTCATTTGTCTGATTTGTATTTCCATGGTCTTATCACTGAAGCTCCTTGGTTTCTTATTCGCATCGGTAAGTATTCATATCTCCTTGATTATGCTGAGTTTTCTTCATGCCTTTTAGATGATTCTGCCATGAATTGGGTCAGTAATTTCTTATAGGCTCGGTCTTCGATCAGGATACTAAAGAGTTTTATTGTTTCTGTTGGTAGATTCCTGGCCCTACTGCTCTATATTGTCCTCCAGGTTGATAAGGTGCATCGAATTGTGTATAGTAAGCTTCTTCTAAATATTTTCCTTCTTCTTTTTGTGGACAATAGTTTGTATAGTGTGGTCCCTTGCATATTTCGGGCATCCGACTTGAGATTCGTACACTTTATCATTACTTTTTTTTATTTCTCTGTCTGAGATTGTTGAGTTAGGCTTTGAGATAGCAGAAAGCCCGTAGAAGTTTAGTACTGTTGGTCCTTGATGATGTTCAATTGTACCTTTTTCTGAGAGTACTCAGCCATTTATTGGATGGCTATTTTATCATCAGCAGTAGTTTTGGAAGGTATGACACCCTTTGAGTCAAAGATTTGTCGAGTTGGAACATCAAACCCATTGTAAAACAAGATGACTTCCTGCATATCGGTCAAATAATGTTGATGACACTTCATCAGCAACTCTTTAAATCTTTCCCATGCACGGAAAAGGCTTTCATCGGGTTCCTGCTGGAAGTTGTTGATTTCCTCTATTTTCTTTGTGGTATGGGCATAGTGGATAGTATTTGTTTGAAATTTTAGTTTGAGAACTCCAGGTTGTAATGTCCTGTGGCTGGGTTCCTAAGCCATTTGCTTGCGGCTCCAGTGAGAGATACGGGGAAAGCTCGTAGCATGATTTGATCTTGAGTTACCTTTAGGATGTGAAATAAGTCAACAATCTCGAGAACTTTTTCGATGTGCTCGTTTGCATCTTCATGTTTTGAGCCACTAAAAGTATTATCATGAAGTTCCTTGAGAAATTTCCCCTTTAATTCAAAGGGAGTGTCTTGATTGATTGTGGGCCTAGTGATGCCCGACCCGTAGTTTTCTCGGGTTTTGCTCATATATTGTTCCATTGTTTCCGCCATTGTTTCTCTTACTTCTTCATCTCATTGTTACTCGATGTTAATTAGGATTTAAACTTCGGCGAATTAGTTTCTTAGTGACTTGGTGTGTCGAAAGCTTATTTTTAGGAAATTTTTGTTCTGGTTTTAATAAGGGTAAGGTAGTTGTTTTTTTTTTTTTTTTTTGACCTTGGTAGAACTTCTTGTATGCATAACTGAAACAAATGGACATTAAATCAAGTAGGATATGTCCTGATGAGAAAAATCAAATTTGGAATCAAAACAGATGCAGTTTTACTACTGTTACTGTATACACCGTATTAAATTAGTTTGAATACGCTGTATAGGTCTATTGAATATTAGTACGCCGTATAGAGTTAACTGAATACGCCGTATTGTTTGGAAAACATATACGACGTTTAGAGAGTAAAAAGTCAATACGCTGTTTTGATAAGAAGGTTTGATACGTCGTATCCAACTGGTGGATACAGTCGTATCAGGTTGATCAGTCAGATCATTATATATTTTTAAAATAATTTATGCAGGAATTTTAAACAAACAATTATAACACTCAATGCGAATAAAATATAAACAGAATTAAATTACATTAAACTAATTTAATTAATGGTTAGAAATACTAATAAGAATAAGGTTTAATTAATTCAATCCTCGGCAACGATGCCAAAAACCTGATGTGCTGTCGTGTAGGGTCAATTATTTGATTATCAAGTTTTAAATTATATTTAGCCGACAAACCTAAAAAACACTTTATCGAGCAGTGTACTCGGTCATGATAGATTTCGCGTAAGTAGGGTGTCAACACATTAAGATTGAAGAGTAGTGGTGAGTAGGAGCCGAATCAATGCTGTTATAAATTCGGATGGTGTTAAATTTTGGAAACATGAATAGGTTCCCGGTAGGCATTTATCAAAGAATTATGAAGGTTTCTGGTTTCAAGCGGGTACGGTTCAGAATTTAGATACTCATAATTTGTTTGATGTTATTTTGGATGCGGGTACGGCTTTAGACATGGTTCGTAATGTTAGTGCTCAAGAAGTGAAGTCGGTTATGTTTTCCATGGGAAACGATAAGTCCCCTGGACCGGATGGTTACACGGCCGCTTTTTTCAAGGAGGCTTAGGATATTGTGGGGGATGAGGTTGTTAAAGCTGTTGGTGAATTTTTCATTAATGGTAGACTGCTTAAGGAGATTAATCATACGATTATTGCCTTGATTCGCAAAGTTTAGAATCCTATGAGGGTGAACGACCATTGTCCCATTTCTTGTTGTAATGTCATTTTTAAATGTATTAGTAAGATTCTCGCTAATCGCATTAAGGAGAGCCTTAAGACTTTAATCAGCCCAAATCAATAAGCTTTTGTTCTGGGTCGTAGCATTGCTGATAACATTCTTCTCACACAAGAGCTCATGCATAATTATCACTTGGATCGTGGTGTGCCTAGGTGTGCTTTTAAAGTTGATATTCAGAAAGCTTATGATACGGTGGATTAGGAATTTCTCAAGCTGATTCTTACTTGTTTTGGGTTTCATGAACGGATGTTGGCATCGATTATGGAATGTGTGACTACTACGTCTTTTTCTTTAAATATTAATGGTTCGCTTCATGGATATTTTAATGGAAAATGTGGTCTAAGACAGGGAGACCCCTTGTCTCCTTATTTATTTACGATTGTCATGGAGGTTCTCACTCTTATTCTTAGGAGAAGGGTCCGTGATTCTGATTTGTTCTCGTATCATCGGTATTGTTCTAAGATGAAGTTGATTAATTTTTGCTTTGCGGACGATTTGTTTCTTTTTGCTTAAGGTGATACTCATTCGGCTCGAACCATTATGGATGCTTTGGATGAATTTAAACTTGTTTTGGGTCTTGTCTCCAAAGTATATCGAAGTGTAACGGATTAGTTTTTGTTTTGTTCTTAACCTTACTAACTTGCTATCCTTCAGATTTTTACCATTTTGAGGAAGGTCGATTAGCCGGTTATATATCTTGGGAGGTTCCTTTAGTCTATCAAGGGACTTGTATTTAGGGATTGTAAGGAGTTGATTGAGAAGGTTGAAGGTCGTATAAATGATTGGAAGAATAAATCTCTTTCAATTACGGGAAGGTTACAACTAGTTCAATCGGTCATTGCTTCAATGCATGTATATTGGGCTTCGGTGTTTATTCTTCCTTCGCGTATATTGCTTGAGATTGAACAGCTCATGCGTGGTTTTCTTTGGTGTCAAGGTGGTTTAAGCCGTGGTAAAGCCAAAGTTGCTTGGGAGGTAGTGTGTCTTTCACAAAAGCTGATAAGTGGTCTCGGTATTAGACGTCTTTATTTGTTTAATAAGGCGCTCATAACAACGCATATTTGGAAGTTATTATCTATGAAGGAATCGTTATGGGTTAAGTGGATTCACAAGTATAAAATCCGTGATCATAATTTTTGGGAGCTTCCTTGTCATGGTAATATGACATGGGTGGTGGAGTCAAGATTTTCAACTCCGTCCTCTTATTCAGAATTCTTTAAGTATAGATTGGAAATGGCATAATGTTTCTCTTTGTGGTCAGTTCATTGGTGTAGTATTAGCCCCCTCGCTTCTATTGTGGTGACAAGATATATGAATAGGGATGGTCTTAAGACTTCATCTAAGGTTAGTGATGTTTTCCAAAATGGTACTGTTGTTTGGCCTCAAGAGTTGGTTGCCCGATACCCTTTATTAGGCTCGATTGTTGGTCCGAATTCTGTAGGCTTTATTGATACGTTGGAATGGCTGGATAATGTGGGAGTTGTAAAGCCGTTCTCGGTAAATACGGTTTGGCAGGCTGTTCGCCCCAGGTAAGATAAGATTACGTGGGTTGATGTGGTTTGGTTTCCCAATTGCATTCCTAGGCACGCTTTTAACCTTTGGTTGATAATCAAAAGTAAATTAAAAATGCAAGATCTTTTAAGGAGTTGGGATGTATCGGGTAATTTAGCCACAAATTGCCCTTTATGTGACTCTATACCTGACTATAATGCGCATCTTTTCTTTGGACTGTGTTTTATCGAAGCATTGTGGAATCGAGTTAAGACTGGGTTGCTAGTCTAATGTAGCTCCTTCAATTGACTTAATTATTAATGTTATTATCCCAACAGCTAAGAGAAGGACCTTGAAGTGTATTATAGCCAAGCTTGTGGTTGCGGCAGCCGCTTACTTTATTTGGCATGAGAGGAATTATCGCTTGTTTAAGAGAGCCAAGAGATCGGAGGATCACGTTGTTGATTGCATTCTTTCCTCGGTTCGTCTCAAATTGTTCTCATGTCATTTTAAGCAGTCGCAGGAGGGCTTCGATCTTATGAGAAGGTGAAAAAAAAAAAAAAAAAAAAAAAAAAAAAAAACAAAAAGATTTCGAAGTTCCATATTTTTTTAAATAATTAGATTACGCTAAACTAAATTAATTAATGGTTAGAAATACTAATAAGAATAAAGTTTAATTAATTCACTCCCCCGCAACGGCGCCAAAAACCTGATGTGATGTCGTGTAGGGTCAATTATTTGATTATCAAGTTTTAAATTTATATTTAGTCGACAAACCTAAAACAACACTTTAACGAGCAATATACCCGGTCAAGATGGAGTTCGCGGTAAGTAGGGTGTCAAACACTTAGATTGGAACATTAATCCTATATTCTATTAGTATTTTAATTAGTCTATTTACTGGTTAAACCTATGCTATATACATTGTCTAATGATATGGGGGTTTTTAGCCTGAGAGACTGGCACAAGTTTAGTGGAAACAAATATCAATTCAATAGACAATAAACACAAAAGAAGAAAATTAGAAGATAGAAAAGCGGTACAAGCCAAATGATAGAAAACTGTATTAGCCATATTAAATCCAGTTCAATGATGGTTTGTTTGTTTTAGTGTAGTGATTTACTTATCTTGAAGTGGCATATCATTCTTAAGACTTAGGCGGGACATCATCCTAAGACCTAGACATGATTAATCCTATCACAATTAACGCATCCGCATAAAGCATCCTTTAGTTTAATTATAATCTATCTTAGAGAATTAAAGCTATGGTGATCCTGTTAAAACCCTAGCCCAACGGGACTTTACTCACTTATTGTTTGACGGTGTTTTAGATATTGATAGTCCACTATTCCAATCTTTATCAGTCAATTAAGAGCATGATTGCTGAAACATAAATGGTTCATCGACCGGTCCAACTAAGCTCATAATTTAAAGACAAAGACAGAGCGTTATTTATGATCCTATTGGTCCAGTAATATGAAACAAGATATGGAGAGATATCTCGGTATCTAGATTACTTGGTCCGTATCACTAGATCCAGTTGAATGATAGGTCGCATATTCAAACACATAAACAAGTATAAGGTGATAAACATAATTAAACAATCAACGATAAATTAAGAAATCGATTTTAAAACAAACCAAACATTAAACTTTTATTAAGATGGCTAATACCCGAGGGTATTAGCCCACAACCATTGTAATTATACAAACGTAATCAAACAATTAAAATCGAACGATTAAGAGAGTAAAAACTACACGATGTCTTCTATGGAGTCATGATTAATGCTTGACCTTGGTGGCTGATCTTCTCTTCTAAAATTCGTCTTTAATGAGTATGGTATAAGGAATATGATATTGCACACTGAAAACTTATTTTTGAATCTTTTATTTATAGTGTCTGAAAAAGACTCGATACTCGTATCTGGCAAGGCGATACGGCTATTAGGCTGGAGTCCTTGGAGTGTGCGCTACTTCAAAATCAATCCTGATATCATTTCCTAATTTACTGATTTACTATATCTTCGAATGAGTATCTTCATGGATAACGGCGTATGTAGACAACATGGATTACAAGCCGTATTTGGGAATTGGCAGAACGCGTTGTCTTGTGAAGTCTTGGCGCAGATACGCCGTATCTCTTTAGTTGGATACGGCGTATTGGGTAAATTTAGCCAATCTTTAAATATCCTTCGTTTTGTGCTCCAAAATTTATGCGTGCCCTTTAGCTTGTCTTCACAAAACACTCCTGAATTACTGCATTTATCAACTTTAAAGCAATTAAGTACCAAATAATGCAATAATTAAATAAAAGTGGGCAAAACATATGGGATAAATGATATAATAAAGTGACGTTATTTGATGTCATCAAATATCCCCCCACTTGAATCCTACTTGTCCTCAAGTAGACTTTAGAAAAAGTTTTAGTTTATGAAAATGTATCCGAACCGAAGTTGAGGTTTTTCTGTTTAAGCATCGTTTTGTCCTAATTACCTATACATAACCAAGCTCCTCACAAAATATGGAAATGAAAACATTCAGATCACTCAACTAATTTAGGGTGCAACATTTAAGTAGTACGCTTAATTGCTCGGTCATGATTAGCTTCGTATCATAGGCTTGGCAAGGATACACATCTCCACCGCTAAAGCTGAGGAAGAACAAGTTTAAAAGATAAATTAGGTTAAGAAGGCTTAGGGTTGATCATTCAACAGCCTTTCAGCATAAGTACCACACCAACAAGGTAGTTGTACCATACATACATGACCATAACGATGGAATAGACGTATATAATCCGAACACATCCCTGTTCATGTTTAACTAGCGGTTAGGATAAAGAACGATATAGGGTAAGGAGGTTTTAACTTTCACCAAAAGTCATCATCTAACAAGGCAGCTAAGACATGCATACATGGTCGTAATGACGGAATAGACATGCATGCTCAAACAAGTCCTCGTTCAAGTAGACATTAAGGTTAGTTGCTAGGAAAGGGAAGTAAAATGGGTGTTAAAAAAAATCACAAAACATATAGATTAAGCCAACAAATAAGGTACGGTTGCTAGTAACTTTCTCCCGACCATTCCATGACAAAGACTCAAACATATAGACAGATACCTTGATCACAGAAATGACAAAGACAACCTAAGTTGGCGTTCCCATAACGGTCAACTTCCCTTACATCCCGCTCTTTATAAACTTTTACATAAGTGGTGATATCAGCCACTTTTTACAAGACTTTACATCGTTGATTTTTGTAACGTATCCACAAATAATCGATCCTTCTAAGTGATTCTTTCGATATAAACTTATTTTAAACCGACTATTTTTCTACCTTATCTTTTTTTATATAATACATCATAAACCTCGGTTTAATTCCACCGTCTTCACTATCATAATTCATCCAGATAATCTTTTTCTTGTAACGTTTCTTCTTTAGATATGATTCATAACCGCGAAAGTAGCAAAACTTATGAGCTACATATTTTTCCCATTGCATTGTGCAATTTCTCGACCATTATAGAGATAGAAAATTTTCACTTTGACACAGGAAATACAAAACTTTACACGAAAGCAACTAGCAACATTGATAAAAATAGGCTTAATCTACACGGTAGGCTAAGGTGCAAAGGTGTAACAAAACATATAATATGGTGTAGAAAAAGAAAGGAATGGCTCAGCAGGTTGTTCTAGGGGATTTTACTCTAAAAATGAGAGTAATCAAGGGTTACACGGGTTTAACTAACCAGTGTGGTTAGTTATTTTTACGACATGTAGGCTATTTGGTTTAATCCTAGAAATTTATCAGTTGAACATGTTCCTCCATCTAAATCCATAGTACTAATCATGGCAGTCTTGAGTGATATATCGGGTCAAGTTTTAAAGTCCACTATATCACCGACACACTCATAATTTTGTAGAATTTTTAGTAAACAATTGGAAATGGAATAGGCTTAATTCTCACAATATGTATCAAGGGTTATAGTGCGCTAGGTAATGTAACTAGTGATTTTTACAAAAGTCATGCTAAAAATATTTTAAATTTTGGCCATTTTTAAGCACTTTGCATGTTATTTTGTAAAAAAGAAGGCAAGTACGTTCTAATTCTCCATCACCCTACTTAAATTATACAATGTCCTCGTTGTATAGATAAAACAATTAAATTATAAGGGAAATAGAATTAGAACGGAAAACTCCCTAATATTTTGCTCTTGATAATTCTCCAAGATGCGTCCTTGAGCAAAAAGAGTGTTGACTAGGGCTTTAAAATGCCCGAATAAGTTCAACACATGTCTTTTTCAGTATATACCATATCATAGTTTCAGCAAGGTCCTGCATAAGAGATTATAAGACAAGTTCAAATTCTATCTCGCTACAATGGTACAAGAAAACAATTTAAACACACAACTGTACAGGGATCAATACGCCGTATCCCAAACCCTAGGATACGCTGTATTAGTCATGTAGAAACAATTAAATACAAGAAAATAAATATTAAGTTTTTAAAACTGATAACGTCCAGACATCTCTATACGCCGTATCCAGAGGGGTTCGATACGCCGTATAGACTGTCTGGGAAGATAGACTCGTGAAACAAACAATTAAAATGACCAGGTTATCTCCCGAGAAGCACTTTTGTTTCATCTGATCTTTAAGTTCGACTTTTTTCCTCTTCTATTTATCTCGTCCTTGTTACCTCCCATCCTCGATCTTTTCTGTTGAGGAGTTCATGGTAGATGCAAGACATGCTGCCGGGAGTTCTTTTAACGGTATTAATTTTTCTTAGACTTATAGTAACGAATTCTTCATCATCCCCTAATGAATGTCGTATGATTGTGAATTCTTCAGTTCTGCATAGATCGTCTAGGTTGTCTATGTTGCGATGGGTGGGGATTGGTATCGAAGAATATTCCCTATTAATAACTTTATAGATGTCTTTTGCTTCCTGTACATCTAAATAGGGTTTATAAAATGTATCCGAACATGTCTTTTTGAATGGCTATTTGTATTCATCAAGGTCGCCAATCATTCCATTAGTACGCTCATTCACATAAAATTCCCATAGCCCATTTTTAGTATTTTTGTCAATTTCCCAATAGTTGTCAAACTTTGATGCCAGCCAATATATAAATTCAAAGTAGTCTATTCCGTTGTCCAGGTCATCAGGGATTCTGCTATTGCAAGTTTAGGACGATGGGTAATATTTATGAAAAAAATTATCCTTCAGTTCACTCCAAGTAATAGTTGTTTCATTTATTTCATTGTTCCACCATGTCTTTGCATTTCCACTAAGCGATTTTGAGAAGACGTGCAATCGTAGTTCATTTATTTCCACATTAGGTATCTTAATCCATTCGGTTATTTTGAGCACCTTTGTAATGTGGTCAACAACGTCCCCTCCATCCATGCTATTGAAGGCGTTATCTTGTCATATTTTCAAGAATTCATCACCAATTTCTAGTTTGGAATTTGTGATCATTAGTGAGTTAGTATGCTCATCATCCCACTTCTTTGTGTCATCAAAGCTTGCCATTGTCTAGAGTCGTAACCAGCAATTGCTACTTTCTCAAAAATGGAGGAAAATGTTAGTAGGACAACGAAGTTTTAAACGCGATGCTTTTCAAATTGTTGTTGTATCAGATGACAGATACGCCGTACTTAATTAGTCTGAATACGTCGTATATGTCTGTTAAATGTCAGTACACCATATTGAGTTCTCAGAATACGTCGTATTGCTTAGAAAAACAAATACGCCATTTAGACTGTAGAATTCAATACGCTGTTCTGGGTAGAAGGTTTGATACATCGTATCTAACTGGTGGATACGGCGTATTAGGTGATCAGTCAGAACAGAATACTATTCAAAAACTATTAAATGCGAGAATTTAAACAAACAATTTAAACCCGCAATGCGAATAAATACAAATAGAATTAAATAATTAGAATACACTAAACTAAATTAGTTAATGGTTAGAAATACTAATAAGAATAAGGTTTAATTAATTCACTCCCCGGCAATGACGCCAAAAACCTGATGTGCTATCATGTATGGTCAATTATTTAATTATCAAATTTTATATTTATATATAGCCGACAAACCTAAAACAACACTTTAACGAGCAGTGTACCTGGTCAAAATGGAGTTCGCGGTAAGTAGGATGTCGAACACTAAGAGTGAAACATAAATCCTATATTCTATCAGTATTTTAATTAGTCTATTTACTGGTTAAACCTATGTTATGTACGTTGTCTAATGATATGGGGGTTTTCAGCCTGAGAGACTGGCACAGGTTCGGTGAAAACAAATATCAATTCAATAGACAATTTACACAAAAGAAGAAGATTAGAATATTGAAAAGCGGTACTAGCCAAATGATAGAAAACTGTATTAGCCATATTAAATCTGGTTCAATGCTTGTTTGTTTGTTTTAGTAGAATGATTTACTTATCTTGAAGCGGCATATTATTCTTAAGACTTAGGTGAGACATCATCCTAAGACCTAGACACGATTAATCCTGTCACAATTAACGCATCCGCATAAAACATCCTTTAGTTTAATTACAATCTATCTTAGAGAATTAAAGCATTGGTGATCTTGTTAAAACCCTAGCCCAACATGACTTTACCCACTTATTGTTTGACTGTGTTTTATATACTGGTAGCCCACTATTTTAATCTTTATCAGTCAATTAAGAGCATGATTGTTGAAACATAAACGGGTCACCTACCGGTCCAACAAAGCTCATAATTTAAATACAAAGACAGAACATTATTTGTGATCCTATTAGTCCAGTAATATGAAACACGATATGGAGAGCTATCCCGGTATCTAGATTACTTGGTTTGTATTACTAGCTCCAGTTGAATGATAGGTCGCATATTCAAACACATAAACAAGTATAAGGTGATAAACATAATTAAACAATCAACGATAAATTAAGAAATCGATTTTAAAATAAACCAGACATTGAACTTTCATTAAGATGGCTAATACCAGAGGGTATTAGCCCACAACCATTGTAATTATACAAGCGTAATCAAACAATTAAAATTAAATGATTAAGAGAGTACAAATTACACGATGTCTTCTATGGAGTCATGATTAATGATTGACCTTGGTGGCTGATCTTTTCTTCTAAAATTCGTCTTTAATGAGTATGGTATAAGGAACATGATATTGCACAACAAAAACTCATTTTTGAGTTTTCTATTTATAGTGTCTAAAAAAGACTCGATACACCGTATCTGGCAAGGTTGATACGGCGTATTGGGTTTGATTCCTACGTTCAAATCAATCAGTGATATAATTCCTAATATACTTGATTTATTGTATTTTCGAATAGTTATCTTCATGGTAGATGCGGCGTATTGGTGAAATTTCTGCAATCTTCAAATATCTTCGTTATGGCTCCAAATTATCCGCCTTTTAGCTTGTCTTCACAAAACACTCCTGAATTACTGCATTTATCAACTTTAAAGTAATTAAGTACCAAATAATGCAATAATTAAATAAAAGTCGGCAAAACAGATAGGATAAATGATACAATAAAGTGATGTTATTTGATGTCATCAACAAGCATGCAAAAGGAACTTCAAAAGAACGCAAGTCTACAAGGTTCCAAGACTTAAGACGTCATAAGAAGTGAAGCCTTATGTGCAATGACCACCCCTTATAGGGAGATTGTTAAACCTAGTTTTATGTAAAGTGATGGTCATTAATATTCCCAGACCTTGTATTAGTCTAGTTAATGTTCCCGCAAATTCTATAAGCTAATTCAGCCTAAGTTACGGGCTTTAAAGCCCCATTATATATCAAGCCCGGCCTTGGAAGCCCACTTAAACCTAAGGCCAGCCCATGTACTCTACTATATAAAGCCCTCTCCTCATTTGGAGAGGGTGTTGCTCATTTGTTTTCTCTTAATGTGTAGACATTCTTCTTTTTGTTATTTCTCTCTCTAAACATCTCTCTCTAGTTTTCTTTTAATTTCTGGAATCTTAGTGAATTGATAAGTGTAACACCACGTATGTAGTATAACATTTTAGGTAAGACCAGGTCGTCCACAGGGATTTGATTTGTGTTCAAATAATCGTAGTTAAAATAAACTTTAACAATTTTAAGATAAATGATGTTGGATTCAATAATGAGAAAGTTGACTACTCGGATAGCTTCATATAATTCATAAGCATTGGTGATAATCACTATCTCAAATTTAGGATTTTAACTTATAAAAAGGATTTCTCGTCAGAAAATGTTTTCAAAAATTAACTTGTTTAACTTAAGACTTATATTAATTTAACTTGATCAGATGTGTCACTAAAATAATCCAGTTACTATTTTATCAAATCTATTTTGTTTATCAAATAACATAAGCGGATTTATCCTTTCAAACGATAAAGACCATAGATAAATCTTTAAAACTATATAGTTCACAACGGGTCTTTCGACCTATAGCTTTACAAGTATACAATCAAAGTTGATAATCAAAGTTGAAAAGATTAGACACAATAGGGTTTCAACATAAGCTTAAGATTAAAAAGATCGTAACTATACCAAACGCTTATTCATTATATTAACATAACCGAGTAGTCATGAGAGATTTAGCCTCTCATGGCTACGAAGTTCATAACAAAATAAAGAAAAGAAACATGAACCATACTATGCACGGGTAAGAATATGGATCAAACTCTACCCGTTACAAGTATCAGATCTATACTAAACCTTTATTTCCTAAAAACTAGGATATTGTTCTTTGTTCTTCGTCATTGAATTCAGATTTGGGTGAGGAAATTAGAGAGAGATTGAAGTGATGAAGAATGTGTGGGATGCTCGAAATGGTGAGAATTTCTTCTCTATTTATAGGCTGAAAAGGAGTGAAAGGGCGGCGCACATTATAAAATGTGCGGCGTACTTTGCCTATGTTGGTTCAAACTTCATTAATGTTGTTGAGAAGTGCGGCGTACATTTGTATAAAACTGGCATACTTTGTGAGTTAATGCAGCCTTCATTTAACTCTCTTTAATTCTCTTAATCTCGATAGGAAGTACGGCGTACATACAGAAATGTACGTCGTACTTCTTGGCATTTTCAGCTTTAGTCCTTTCTTTTCTTCTAACTTGCTTTCCAATGAGCATAAACACTTGTACTTTGATCGTTTTAAGCTTGAGATGCCTTCAAGTGAACCTGCACATATTTCATGATATTAAGTATCAAAAGTTCACGAGAAATGATAGAATATATACAAATAACGTCACCGAAAACATGTATAATTTAGACGTTTGATGACATCAAATAACATCAAATTTATACTATCATTTATCCCGAATAAGTTACACACTTTTATATAATTATTGAAAGAATTTGTAGTTAAATGCTTAAAAGTATTATTTGCAGTAATTACGAAGTTATTTGTGAAGACATGCTAAAAGGCGCATATTTTGGAGCTAAAACGAAGATATTTGAAAATTGCTCATTTTTTACCAATACGCCGTATCCAGAAAAGAGATACGGCGTATCAGCGCCAAATCTTCACAACAAAATGTGTACAAATAATTCCCAATACAACATATCACTCTTTTGCCATACGACGTATCCACCTAGATAGACATTCAAAGATACGAAGATAATTATATTTTGGGAATGAATATTTTATTGATTATAAACTTTGTGCGCACTCCAAGGGAAACACCCCAATACGTTTTATTGGCCTAGCCCAATACGGCGTATCCAGACTATTTCAAACGCTATAAATAGAAGACTCAAAAAAGAGTTTTTAGTGTGCAAAATCATATTCTTCAAACCATACACATAAAAGACGATTTTCTAAAGAAAAGAAGAGCAACCAAAGGTTAAGCATTGATCACGATTCCATAGAAGACACCGTGTAATTCCTATACACTTTTAATCATTTAATTTTTGGTATCGTTCGATAAAACATTTAGTTTACCTTGGTTATTTGATCACGCTTATATAATTATAATGGCTATAGGCTAATACCCTAGGGTATTAGCCATCTTAATGAAGATTTAATGTTTGGTTTGTTTTAAAATCGATTTCTTAATTTATCGTTGAAAGTTTAATTATGTTTATCACATGATATTTGTCTAGGTGTTTGAATATGTGCCCTATCAATCAACTGGGTCTAGTTATGCCTAACAAGTGAGCTAGATACTGGGATAGCTCTCCATATCATGTTTTATATTACTGGACTAATAGGATCACAAATAACGTTATGTCTTTGTCTTTAAATTAAAAGCCTAGTTGGACCGGCAAGTGACCTGTAATGTTTCAACAAGTATGTTCTTGATTAATTAATAAAGATTCAAATAGTGAACTACCAGTATATAAAATACCATCAAACAGTAAGTGGGTAAAGTCTCGATGGGCTAGAGTTTGACAAGATCACCATTGCTTTAATCCTTAGATAGATTATAATTAAACTAAAAGGATGCTTTATGTTGATACGTTAATTGTGATAGGATTCAATGTGTCTAGGTCTTAGGATGATGTCCCGCCTAAGTCTTAAGAATGATATGCCGCTTCGAGATAAGAAATCATTGCACTAAATAAACAAACCAGCGTTTAGTCGGATTTAATATGGCTAATACGGTTTTCTATCATTTAGCTTGTACTGCTCTTTTATCTTTAGATTGTTTTCTTGCTTGTTTATTGTGTTTAGAATTTATTATTATCACCATAAAACCTGTGCCGGTCTCTCAGGCTAAAAACCCCCCATCATCATTAGAAACGTATATAGCATAGGTTTAACAAGTAATTAGAACTAACTTAATTAGAGTAATTAAAATACAGATAGAATGTAAGGTTAACGACCTCGCTCTTAGTGTTTGACACCCTACTTACCACGAAACTCCATCCGATCAGGTACACTACCGGTTAAAGTGTTGTTTTAGGATAAGTCGGCTAAATATAAATTTAAAACTTGGTAATCAATAAATTGAACCTACACGACAGCACATCAAGTTTTTGGCGTTGTTGCCGGGAAGTGAAAAAGTTTAACCTTTAATTTTATTAGTATTTCTAACATTAGTTTAAAAAAATCTAATTAGTGTAATTTAACTTTGCTTGTATTTAATTTAATTTTGTGTTTAAATTCCCGCATTATTTAATTGCTTTCTAATTATTCTGTTCTGATAGATCAACTGATACGCCATGTCCACCAGTTGGATATGACGTATCGACCTTTCCACTCAGAACAGCGTATTGATTTCTACAGTCTAAACAACGCTTTTGTTCTTCCAAACAATATGGCGTATTCTGTATAATCAATATGGCGTACTGACCTTCATCAGACCCATACGGCATATTCAAATTAATTGAATATGGCGTATTGATAATCTGATACAGTAACAGTGTTAATTTTTTCGAATTTGATTTCCTGTTTTAAGTGTTCTCCCTCCTGGGGGCACATCCTAATGATCATTTATATTATTTTTAGGAATTCAATTGACAATGACAGAACAAAACGACTATATCTCCATTACTCGAAAAAACTGCATCTCTAATGATAACGAAGGGAGAATGATCGAGAGAAATTTTGTTGAGATACATGGACCGTTTTTGGTCAAGATACAAGATAATACTTTTAATGGGGCAATTGGAGAAAACGTGTTTGAGCACATTAATAAATTTCTCGAAGTAGCCGGGTCAATAAAAAATAATGGGGTAGGTCAAGATCGATTTAGGCTTAGCATCTTTCCTTATTTCACTCCTGCGTACCACATGTGAATCATTTAAAAAGGATTGTATAGGCTCAATTACTACTTGAGAAGATTTGGTAGAAAAGTTCATTAAAAAATTCTACCAACTTTCTAATGACAATGAAGAAATAGAAACTGAGGAGGATGATGACCTGGACAATATTACTGACATCTTCAAGATCGAAGGCAATTTATTTGACTACGAGACACCCTTGTTTGAAGCATTCAACGACTTCAACTACCTCCTAAAAATTGACATGCATCTGTTTACTTTTGATATCCAATGAATTAGGAATTACGAGGAGTATGAGTTAAATAATACTGTAACAAGGGATCTTGAGGAGCCGTGGTCAGATAACGAGGTATCATATTATAACAACCCAAGAATTTTCATCAAATGCAAAACCTATTTTACTATTATCACAATTGTACGGGGAAATTTTTCGCTTTATTACATTACTTATATATCTCAGTATGTCATAACTAAAGTAGACAAGCTCACGCAACCTATCTATGGACATTCTGTCTTCATATATGTCAAGAAAACATCACAATATGTCAAGTCAATATCATCATATCCTTATTACAAAGTACATTATTCCTATAATGTGCCATTCACAATGTTATATCAAAACGGGCTTTAAACCGTTATCGTATGCCTCTAAACCCTAATTCCATGAATGACTAATATCTAAAGTGAATGCACAAGCTACTAAAGCATATGTACAAGTAATATAACATCTCATTTGAAATATATAATCTCTTTAAATCAAAGTACAAATCCTTATAAGCTCAATGTACAAGTCATTAAGCTC